>CM066032.1:64830705-64993149 GCA_033557465.1 Ichthyophis bannanicus
CTCTGGTCGGTTCATGAACCAGCTGCTCCAAGAAGCAGTCATTTATTTCATCTAGGAACTTTATCTCCCTAGCATGTCCTGACGTGACACTGACCCAGTCGATACCGGGGTAATTGAAATCACCCATTATTATTACTGCGCTGTAACTTTTGTTAGCTTCCTTGATTTCTTTGAGCATCATCCATTACTGCTACAGCTATGTTATCAGATTGGATCAAGATGACGCTATGGCAGCAGGCAGGAAGGAGGTGCACAGGCACAGTGGAGCCTCTCAGAAGCTTCCAATAGAAACAGGGGAGCATTCTCGCATGGGCTCCATTGGAGGATGTCACTCCTATGTGAGAACTTCCTGCTGTCCAGGGAGAATACCTGCTACAGTTAAGTAACTACCTTATCTTTTTAGACCTTAGCTTGGCACTTGATACTTTGGCTGGTATTACTGGTACTGCACTGAACTGGTGTGCCTTATTTCTGGACCATGCCCAATTCCTTGAGGAGTCCTACAGTATTCAGCAAGCTTCCCCATTTTGTTTAACATTTCTGTCTGTTCAATGGAGCAGTTATAATGTCAATCAACATCTCTATATAGGTGACATACATCTTTATTTTTCAGTGGAAAAATGCTTGCTGAGGCTATGGGACAGTCTACCAGGGCTGGTGCAAGGATATGAGGCACCCTAAGTGAACCTCATTCCTAGTACCCCCTGCTCCCTCCCCTGCACCCATTGCTGACACTGCTGCCTGTCTTCAGCAGGTGCAGTAACGGTAATGCTTTTAAAATGGCACCGCAGCACTTATCATCACCTCAAGTGCTGCAACACTGTTCCTGCTTCCCCCCCCCCCCTCTGATTCTGCTTCCTGTCTGCATGGGGGCGGAAGCAGCTGGACCCATGCAAAAGGAAGTGCAATCAGAGGGGCAGAAACAGGAACAGCACAGAAAAGCCAGAGGTGAAGGTAAGCACTGCGGTGCCATTTTTAAAGCATTGCCACCACTGCATCCTGGAGAGGGACAGCAGCGTTGGAAAAGGGTAACCTGATAATCACTGGTGCTCTAGACGACTTCCTAGTTCACCTAATGGTAGTGCCAGCCCTGCAGCCTACAAGAAGGACTTGTACTTAGTGACTGGAAACAAGCACCAAAGTAAAACAGCCATCTCTAGATCCCTCTATTGTAGGAAACAACCAAGCAATCTCCAACTTGCCCTATCTTTCCAAAACAATTGAGAAATTTGTTGTCCTCCAATTTAATGAATTTGTCAACAAAACAAATGCCCTACATTCATGCCAATCAGGCCCCAGAATCAGCCTCAGCAGCAAGACTCTAGTTGAGAGAGAGGAGTGGCTCAGTGGTTGGGACAGGTTACCTCAGGCCAGAAGGCCAGGGGTTCAATTCCCACATGGGGACAAGCAACCTCAGGCTGGAGGGACTGGGGTCTCTAGTCCCATGGCCACTCCTTGTGGCCTTGGGCAAGCCACTTAACCCTCCATTGCCTCAGGTACACTTAGATTGTGAGCCCTTTGGGGACAAGGGAATAGAAAGTACCTGTTAGTATACATGTAAACTGCACTGATTCTAAAGAGCATGGTATAATAAATAAATAAATGACACTCCTAAGTGTCATTCAGAACTACTTAGATTCTGGCCAAGCTGCTCACTAGAGGTATCATCAGCCTTTGACATGGTCAATCATTGATATCTAATCTTTCATCTTACAAACTTACGCTTCACCCCCCCCCCCCTTCCTCTTGCCTCTCACACACATGGACTTCTTTCTCTCCAACCACTACAACTGAACTCCATCAACTTATTTCCTCATCCAATAAGACCTCTTGTTCTCTCGATCCTATTCCCCCCCTCCTGGCTACTTATACTCTCCCTGGCGCTCCTTCCCCCTATTCTCACTATACTTAACACCAGCCTCTCCACGGGGATCTTTCCCCATTCCTGGAAGCATGCCCTAATCTGCCCCATCCTCAAAAAACCTTCTCTTGATTCTCTTGTTCCATCTCACTACCGCCCAGTCTCCAATCTCCCCTTCCTTTCTAAACTTCTCGAAAAAATCGTTTTCACACAGCTTTCTCACCATCTTGACTCCACTAATTTCCTCCACCCCCGTCAATCAGGATTCCGTCAGGGCCACAGCGTTGAAACTGTTCTGCTTGCTTTCACCAATGCACTGCATGTGGCCCACAATCGCGGTGATATCTCGGTGGCGGTAGCCTTGGATCTATCTGCTGCCTTTGACCTAGTGGATCACTCCCTTCTTCTTCATCGCCTACGAGAAGCAGGTCTCCGTAGCACTGTTTATCACTGGTTCCACTCCTTTCTCTCCTCTCGTTCATGTGCGGTTCTCTCCTCCTCTCCTTCCGTCTCTTCTTCCGATCCATTTCCTTTACCCTGTGGGGTCCCTCAAGGTTCTGTACTTGCTCCTCTCCTCTTTAACCTCTTCCTTGCTCCACTTGTCCTACTGATACAACAAACTGGAATTTCTGCTTTCTATTATGCAGATGACATAGTCCTCCTTCATCACACTTCCCCCTCTCACCCAGACCTCTCTGCACTCAACTCCTGTCTCTCCACTGTTGCATCCTGGCTAACCCAGAACTGCCTTCACCTCAACCTAACCAAAACCATCGCAATCTGGTTCTCCCATGGCAGCCCGCCCCCTTTGCTTGCTCCATCCTTTTCAGACTCTCCCATACCCCTGGTCTCCACGTTTTGCTATTTGGGTGTGCTTTTTGACTCCGACCTTTCCTTTCAAGCTCATGTTTCACATATCACCAAGACCTCTTTCTTTTTTCTTCGCCAAATTTGTGTGATTCGCCCCTTTCTCACTCCATCTGCCCTTATCACTCTGCTATTGTCATTAGTTATGTCACGCATTGACTTCTCTAACTCTGTTTTCATCGGTCTCCCCAAATCCCAACTTAACAGACTACAGAGGATCCAAAATACTGCTGCCCGCATCATCACCCACTTTTCCCTACGAGATCACGTGTCACCTCTACTTGTTCATCTTCACTGGCTACTTGTTCCCTTTCGCTCCCGATTTAAGCTCCTCACCCTTATTCACAGAACTCTTCACACCAATACCCCACAATACTTGGCAGATCTCATCACCTTTCACACTCCCAGACACACTCCTCGTTCATTTCATCTCAACCGCCTCAATCTTCCCTCCCCCTCCCTTGCTCACCTTCAGTCCACCTGCTCCTCAGCCTTCTTCTTCGCAGGCCCTGCCCTCTGGAATTCACTTCCTGCCCCCCTTCGACTTGAGCCCCTTCACCCTTCCTTTAAGCGTGACCTAGACCCACCTCTTTTCCCTGGCCTTTGACCTTCCCCCCCCTTTTGTGTGATCCCAGCCTCTGCGTCTTGTCCTGTATCCCTTTTCTCTCCTGCTTTCCTATCAACGATTGTAACTTCTCTTTCCTTCTCTCCGGCCTTGTGCCTTCTTTAAAATGTTTGCACACTGTAAACGCTCTGTCTCCCCAGAAGGGTGGTATATCAAATGAAATAAACATAAACATAAACAAGGTTCTAGAATGGTTTACCTCATTTCTGCATAACCAGTCCTTCCAGCTCTGTTTCCCCATCATGCACTATGGGCTTGATTCTCTGTACTTCTGCTGCTTGGGTCATTGGGAACAGGCTTCAGGCAGGTTGGATGGTGAATAGATGGATTGAGCTGACATCCTCAGCTCTCTTGACTTAATGCTGGGAGCCACATACTCTTGTCCAATCAGGTGAACCTGAAAGGTCCTGGGGTGCTGCTGAGTTTGCACAGAGCAGGTGTAAGGTCCCTCATTGAAGACATCCACTTTCTGGATTTGAAAGCTGTACTCTAGGTAATTTTGCCTCTCCAGTGCTACCCAAGAGTCAGTAGACCACTTGTCCTGTCCAGCAAAAATGATGCCTGAGCAGTTCAGTCATGCCACCTTAGAACTCTTGACTTCTACAAAACACCTGAGAATGGCTGTATCCTTCTGTTGGACTGTGATGTTGTTGGTGCTCTGGGAAAATTCCGTGCTGCAGACTGGTGGCCTACCTGGAGATGCTGTTGCGAGGTACTATACAAACTGAAAAAATAAGTCGTTCACTAAAACTCAAATAAGCATTTAGAAGATTTTTTGACTTCAACTGGAACTTCAATGAAAAAAACTTCAATGAAAAAAACTTAGCTCAGTTATGAAACAAGGGATCAGGAAAAGAGTTTCAACACAGCGAAAGAGTCCAGCACAGTATTATTTGGTATACGTGTGGAAGTGAATATTGAAGTCTGTAATTGTTGAAACACAGGACTGGCTCACTCGTTGTGAATTTTTATAAGGTCATTGATGCGATAAGGTACTTTTCTTTCCAGGACGAGAGTCGGAAAGTAGTACCGGATAAGTCTGAGACCTTGTTTCATAACTGAGCTAAGTTTTTTTCATTGAAGTTTTTTTCATTGAAGTTCCAGTTGAAGTCAAAAAATCTTCTAAATGCTTATTTGAGTTTTAGTGAACGACTTATTTTTTCAGTTTGTATAGTTTATCGTTCCAAAGAAGACCGAGTATTAGTTGCGAGGTACTGGCACAGGGCTGCTTTGGCTGCTGATAAGTTTCTGTTGCTGCAGGCCTTGGTCCCCGCCTAAGGACCACACCAAAGGGCCCTCTGACAAGGCCCTCTGGCAGGATCCTGAAAGGTAGACAGATTACATGCTGCTTATCCCAGGGATAAGCAGTCAATTTCCCCCAATCCACCTTAATAATGGTTTGTGGACTTTTCCTCCAAGAACTTCTCCAATCAAACCATTTTTTAAACCCAGTTAAACTAAGAGCTTTTACTACATCCTCTGGCACAAATTCCAGAGTTTAATTAAAAATTGAGTGAAGAAATATTTTCTTTGGCTAGTCTTATGTATACTACTTTGTAGCTTCATTGCATGCCCCCTAGTCTTTATACTTCTTGAAGGAGTAAACAATAGATACATGCTTACTTGTTCTACTCTGCTTATTGTTTTACAGACATTTAGATAGGCATCAGAAAGGGGTGAGCCACACAGGCCCTGTCCCCACCAAAAATCACAGCTGGCAGACAGAGATCCCATCCCCCGTGGGCAGAAGAGGAAGAGAAACTGTGATCATGGCAAAGACTCTTCCTGTCTGCCTGTGGGAGATTGGATCCCTGGGATCCTTCCATGGGCAGACAGGAAGGGTCTTTGCCATGATCGTGGTTGGCATGCAGCAGGCAGCCCGCGGATATCCTATTCTTTGTGGGCAGAAGAAAAGCCACGATCACCTCAAAGACCCTTCCTGTCTTCCCACAGGAGATTGGATCCCTGTGGGCAGAACAGGAAGAGTGCCTGTGGGGCAGAGCTTCGACCCCCCCCCCCCGCCCCCAAAGAAAAAGGCCTTCCGCCACCCCTGCTTTATCATATCTCCCAGCTGCTGTCCTTATCCAAGCTGAAGAGCTCTAACCCTTTAAGCCTTTCATCATAGGGATATCAGTCCCGTTCCTTTATCATTCTGGCTGCCCTTCTCTGTACGTTTTCCATTTTCACTATACCAAGATTGGCCACTGTTGGAAACAGGATACTGGGCCTCATGGACCCTTGGTCTGACTGACTATGGCATATCTTCTGTCCCTATGTTCTAAGCAAAACTGCGCACAATATTCAAGGTGTAGTCATGCCATGGAGTGATACAGAGGGATTATGCTTTCTTTGGTTTGATTCTGCATTCCTTTCCTTATGATTCCTAGCATTCTAATAACGTTCCTCACTGCTGCTGCACACTAAGCAGAGGATTTCAACATATTATCCATGATGACACCTGAAACCTTTTCCTGGGTGGTGGCTCCTAATGTGGAACTTTGTATCATGTAGCTATAGTTTATGTAGTTCTTTACTACTGTATAACTATGTTACATTAAACCTTGTTTGAATTGGTACCACCCCAGTTGGACTATACATTCCTCACTGGGAGCTCTCCTAGTTATACCATCTATGAAGCAGGTTGGGTTGTGGAGTGCTAGGCAAAACAATCTTTGAGTTGCTTGGTCCCATAGTTATGGAACACATGCACACTACTGTAAGTGGAACTCTACACGACTGATGATTCACTTTCATTAAGGAAGGGACTGAATACCTTACTATTTAAGAAAGCTTTTTGGAAAGACAGTGACGTTTAAAACTAAAGGAGTTACAGATTTTGTCGGGCATATGACCTCATCTAGGGAAAGACTGATTTTGCTGCATTGGTACATCATTGATTCCAGAGAGGAGTAGCTTTTTGCTTGTTTTATGTTGTCCTCTGTAATACAATACTCATTGTTTGTTTCTTTATTTTGATGTGTTTTATTGCAGAATATATTCCACTAAATAAACAAAGGTCAGCCAAACAAGTTGTAGGTAATACCCTTTTATTGGACTGACTTAATGCTTTTTTGACTAGCTTTGAAGAGTTATCTTCTCTTTATCAGGTTAATGAAAAGCAATACGTTGCTTGCTTCTTCATTGACCTGAGAAAGAGAGGATAAACTCTCAAAAGCTTGTCAGAGATACATTGTTAGTCCATTAAAAAGGTATCCGCCACAACTTGTTTGTTGGCCTTTATTTGCACATATCCAAGTGAACTAATACGGCAACTACAATTCACTATTCAACAGAAAAGTTAAGAGCTTTTTTTTATAAGGGAGAGGTTGAGCCAGCCCAAGGTTAAACCCTATGGGCATGCAATTTTATAAAGGATATTTCACATTTAAACCCTGCGTAGAGTTGCATTATCTAGTGTCCTTACTAATAATTACCAGAAGCAGAAAGAAAGGTCCAAACCTCCAGAACAGGGGAGGTTTTTGCTCCCAGTCATTTCAGGCTGAGGGGAGACTCCCCTAAGAAGCTAAAGCCCGTTGAGAATAAAAAGCAGTTTCCTGTCTTTGGCAGTTAGCCATGGAATAGGGCCTGTGGCACCCAGCCGTTGCATCCTAAGAGAGGAAAGGAGTCTCTTGCACTCTACCTGAGAGGCAACAGGCTTAAAGCATATGTAGAGGAACAAGTCAGCCTATGAAGAGGTGCCAGAGTTTAACAAAATCCAAGCTTCCCATGAGAACCATGCAGTGCAGTTCTGGCGGCCTGTCTGCAGAAGCCACCAGCTCTTGGGAAGAGAACGGATTCGAGCAACCACCTAAATGCAGTGACGCCTGATCCACGTGTGACCTCCAGCACAGCATTAGGAAATGTGTTGGCCTCACATACAGATGGGAGAAGACACTAGAAAAGAGGAGAGAAGCATTTTCATACAGGAAAACCCACATTGAATACTAGGGGTGTTCATGGCATTAAGTAACCAAAAGTAATCTGGGTTCAAGAGTGGTAAAGGGAAGAAGTAAATTGCTTGTATCTATTTTAATAAATGGAAGAAGAGCTAACTGTT
The DNA here is from genome assembly GCA_033557465.1 of Ichthyophis bannanicus. Lineage (NCBI taxonomy): Eukaryota > Metazoa > Chordata > Amphibia > Gymnophiona > Ichthyophiidae > Ichthyophis > Ichthyophis bannanicus. The sequence goes on from CM066032.1 coordinate 64,838,116, forward strand.
GCTAACATAGTTCTTGTTTATTGCCTTAAAAAGCATTAAAGGCGCTTATCATTTACCCTAATTTTCAGTAAATCCTTGGTTCAGAGCACAGACTTCTGGCCTGGATTCTATTTACTGATTGTCTCAAGTGTCAAATCCTTAGTAATTGCTGCCAGTTGGTAACTTACCTCCTTAGAAATCTGAACCCTGATACTCTTAAATCCAGGAGCTCAAAGAAACTCTGGATAACAGTACCTTGGAATGATGTGCTCCCTTGTCTGCCTAACAGTTTAAAAGAACTGCCTGAAGCACACAAAGAGGGGACTACACCTGTTTTACACACATAAGAGTTTTTAAAATAAAATTACCCTACGGATTACATGTGTAAAAGCACAGGCAGTAACAAGGAGCAGCGTGCCTTTATGTGATCTGCATGTAGGCATGTGTGGGGATATAGTTTGAGTGGATTCACAAAGTATATGCGTAGCTTGTAAAATACGCACCAACACATGTACATTCCTAATAGACATTTACACCTGCGTAAATATACGTGACTGCAATTTAACTGTGATTGTGCAGGTTTTGTGAAGCTATTTCAAAAAGACACATAAAGGCACATTTTACAAATGACATCCAAGTGCGGTCTGGGACGTCCAAGCCAGAATGTCTGAAACAAAAGCAGGCACAGCCAAGATCAGGCACGATTTCACAAACGTAGATGTGCCTGATAAGGATGTTTCTGGGGAGTCTGCATGGAATAGTATTCAAGACTGGTGACATCTAGGAATAGCCTAATGGTTAGAGTAGTGAGCTAGGATGAGCGAAGCCAGACTTTGAATGCCACTGTTGCTATCATTGTGATTGTGGAGGCCGAGAGTACTGTGGATGGTGAAGTGCCATCTTTTCTACACTCTCTGAATGTTTTACAGCCAAAATGAGTACTTTCCCGATGCCTATTCATGCCTAGAGCAGGTCCAGGGCTTTTTTTTGATACACGGTGGTACAGAGTACCAGCACCTTTTTCATTGCTTGCTAAAACTGACCCAGGATCTTCATGTATTAATGAAAAGTCCTGCATATGAGTACCGACACCTTTTTTTGCTAGGAAAAATGAACTGATGAGATCTAAACATGGGCAGGGTTGCAGACAATGTTCCTTCTAAGCAGCTTGAAGCTGCACAAGTCCTTCACTGGCATTCCCGCCAGTGGGGGGAAACACGGAAACATGACGGCAGAAAAGATCACATGGCCTATCTAGTCTGCCCTTCCATATCAACTGCAATAGTTCCCTTTTTCCCTTAGGAGATCTTGTGTGTTTGTCCCATGCTTTTTTGAATTCAGATACTGTCCTCATCTCTACCACCTCTACTGGAAGACTTCCACGCATCTACCACTCTTTCTGTAAAGAAATATTTCCACGTATTACTCCTGAGTCTATCCCCTTTCCCCTCATCCTATGTCCTCTCAGAGCAGTTTGTTTCCAGTCGAAAGAGGCACTCCTCTTGTGTGTTTATGCCACGGAGGTATTTAAACGTCACGATCATATCTCCTCTATCCCACCTTTCCTCTAAGGTATACATATTTAAGTCTGTCCTCATATGCTTTATAACAAAGACCACTAACCATTTTAGTAGTCACCCTCTGTATTGACTCCAGCCTGTTTATATCCTTTTGAAGGTGCTATCTCCAGAACTGCACACAATACTCCAAATGAGGTCGCACCAAAGACATACAGAGGCACTATCACCTCCTTTCTTCTGCTGGATGTTCCTCTTCCTATGCACCCAAGCATCCTTCTAGCTTTTGCCGTCTCCTTTTCTACCTGTTTAGCCACTTTAAGATCATCAGAAAAATCACGCCCAAGTCTCGATCTTCTTTTGTAGACATAAGTACTTTGCCCCCTACACTGTACCGCCCACTTGAATTTTTGCAGCCCAAGTGCATTTTTTAGCGTTAAATCTAGGAACTTGCCTATGCCGCACAATCGCTTTGCGTCTCCCTCCCCCCACCTGCAGTAATGTTGGAGGAGGACTCAGCGTAGCTTCAAGCTGCTTAGAGGGAACACTGGTTGCAAACATTCCCTACATTTCTGAAATGAAGTAGGGATGTCTAAGTCTATTGCACTGCCTCAGACACACCTCCACCAAGCCCCTTGCCTACTCTGCTGTCCCTATACTGGAGACATCTTTAAAAATCATTTGTAAAATAGCTCCATGAATTGGACGTCTGCATGCATGTTTTCGGACAACCAAAGCATGACTAAGGCTTTTAAAATGACCCCTATAGGCTCTTATGCATCTTTATAGAATAGGCTCCTATTTTGAGGTATCTTCCATGTGTCTATAGATTTGTGGCTCTTTAAGAATGGCAGAACCTGATTACATTTGCTAAAACATTCCAGCTAGTATCTGCCCTCCACAGTTAGTTCATTTGGCCTCATGGATAATCACCTCAGCGGGTCATCAGTATGGGGCAACTTTAGGAGAGGTAGAAGGAATGGCATCTCCTTCGAGTGAAGAGATTTCTCTCAGTTCCAGGAATGCGAGTTCCTCTCATCCCTGCCAGAATCTGTCTATTGAAGGGGACACTTAGAATATAAGATGACCGGAGCCGCAGTATAGCTCTGAGCCCTTCCCTGATAAGAATGCTGATGAAGGGACTGATTTATGATGAGGGAAGATTGTAGATCAAATCCTCCAAGCTTATCCTGGTGAAATATTTGGAAACCAGGGTTGGTGCAAGTTATTGGGCATCCAAGGCAAACCTTCAGCCTTATGCCACTCCCTGAGATTTTGATAATTAAATTCAGCAATCATGATTATCTGAACCCCAACCATCCAAAAACAATCCTGTAAAAATGCACAACTGGACATCATACTTTTAAATATTAAACTTTGCTTTGTATGTATGTGTGTGCCTGCTCTCCCTGCAGATGAAAGAATATACTGATAGCTCTTTGAATTTGTGTGGTTGTCACGAACTTTTACTACTGCTGTTATTTGCTGTCCCTAAGAAGCTGTTGCCCTAGGTGATCACTTAGTCTTGGCGCAGCCCTATTCAAAACTATAGAGGATATCAAGCAGTGTAGAAACCTTGTATCCTAACAACCTGGGGCAGAGTCTGGGTAGACTGGAAAATTATCCCGATCGTGGCAATTTTCAGCATTGCAATCCAGATACCTAAGCTACACAGGTAGAATATCTGGTTGGCAGTGCTGCGAATTACTGTTATCCAGAAAGTACTAACGGCCAGTTGTGAATCCTGATATTCAATGCCAGGCATTATCTGGATACTGGTGTTGAATATCTAGATTCAGTTTAAATGCTGCGGCCAATATTTTAGAAAACCGCAGACCAGAGTTTAAATGTTGCTGAGAAAGTAATTTAGTTGAAGATAAAATAGACAAAAGTTATTAAGTTTCCCTTTCCTCATCGTCCCTCCAGTCCAGTCCCGGAATTCTGGGTTGTGCACCTCTTCTAGCAGCTTGGTGACTGAGCACGTCATTCTTTTGATGACCTTCACATATACATACTGCTAGCACCTCTCACCAGCTCCAGTATGCTCAGTTTCCAAGCAGCTGGAGGTAGCAGTGAGCCAGAATTCTGGGCTCACTGGAGAGACAGCTAAGGAAAGAGGATTTTGCTTTAATTTTTGGGTTTATTCCTTTGGTTTATTCATTTGCTTTTGTTAGTCCGAGTTTAGGGCTCATTTTAACTGGAATCTGTCCACCCTTGCCACAAGGGGCAGGTGAACAGCCCGGAGGCTCTTCTCTCTCTCCCTCCCCTTCTCTCCCTACTTACGGAAGTGCCGGAGAGGCGGCAGGCTCCTGTGCAGCTGTTTGGCTCCCGAACCCGAGCAGCGGGTGAGGAGCGGGAGCCAGGAGTTAAAAGGCAGCAGCATTCAGCGATGGAAAGATGGGCCTCAGACAGTGCGCCAGGCCTGTCCCGCCACCGAAGTCCTCCTGTGCGGCTGAGTGCATGGCCGGCAGAGCAGTGCAGCATTTTGGTTTTGACTGGAGGAGGAAGGCAGTGAGCTGTCTCAGTCCCGTCACTGAAGCCCTTGAGGTTGGTTGAGTGCGGCAGTGGCAGCGTTCGTCAGTCGCTGGTTTCTGCTTCCACACACGTTGCAGGCTCAATGACATGGTAGGTGAGGCCTAGTGAGCATGCATCTGGAACTCCGGAAGACATGGCATGCGCCGGTAAGGGGCAGGAAGTGACAGGTAGGCCTCCTCAGCAGGTGGGGGGGGGGGGGGGGGGGGGGAGGGGAGAGGGAAGTTCCTCCAGGCGGGAAGAAGGGGATCATAGAACTTTGGAGTCGGCTTTGTTTAACTTCTTATTTGCTGCTCCTGTGAGTCTGCTTTGTAAATAGGTTACTGGAACTGGTGGGAGGTGCCAGCAGTATATATATGTGAAGGTCATCAAAAGGATGACATGCTCAGTCTCCAAGCTGCTGGAAGAGGTGCACAATCCAGAATTCCAGGAATGGAATGGAGTTCCTTCAGAAAAGCTAATTAGCAGGTAAGCGCTAATTATACTTTTATTTCAGTACTGAGCAGATGGTAGTGTTTAGCATTTATGAAACTGCTTCCAATCTAGCCACTTCTGCTGTTACAAATCTGAGTATATTGGTGGGCTGCTGCACTGATTCATGGCCAGTGTAGGGTGCTATATTCTCCAGGACTAAGCAGGAAGTCAGTCCTCACATATGGGTGATGTCGGCGCCGACGGAGCCCCCATTCGGAGCATTTCCCCAGCTTTCAAAGAAAGTCTTTGGGAATGCAGCGCGCATGCGCGGTCCCCTTCCCGCCCAAGAGTGCCATCTTGCTCAGTCTTCTTTTTTCCGCGGAGCCCAATGGACATGTTTCGTTTTCACCCGAGGAAAAAGTTGATTTTTCTACGTGGATCCATTTTTCTTCGGTTCGACGTCGGTTTCCCTTTCCCGCCTGGGCCCGATACGTTAGTATCGAGCCCGGCTTTCATTTTTTGGTTTTTGTCCTTAGCGACTAGCGTACGCGCCATTTTTCTATTTATCACTGGCAGCCCTGTCTTTTGACCTCGCAGGGGCCCTTTTTCCCCCGATGGCTGCCAGCGGGTTTAAAAAGTGTGATCGGTGTAAGAAACTTATGTCTTTCACGACACACATGACTGCTGCCTCCGCTGCCTTGGGCCCGATCATGACCCGATGATCTGTGGCCCGTGTGGGAAAATGTCCTCGAAGGCGTTGAGGAGCCGGCAGCACCAAAAAGAAAGAAAGAATCTTCTCTGACTCCACGTCCGGCTGGGCCCGGACTTCGTCAGAGGCATCGACGTCTCGGAACTCCGATCCCGAGCATCACCGGGGTTCCTCTGAGAGGGGGTCTCCCTCGCTGGAGCATTGCAGGAAGAAGAAACCCACGAGGGCGGCGTCGGTGGACGCACTAGGCTCCTCGAGGGCCAGGTCGCATAGCCCCGAGCGCCGTCCCGGGTCTTCGGAGTCGGAGAGGCCCGCCAAACAACCTCGTGTGGAGACGGAGTCCCTGGGTCACGTGAGTACTGTAGTCCTCGTGGACTCTCCGGGGGAGCCGACATCAGGCCCGATGCCGTTGGGGCCTGAGTCGGGGGCTGCTGAGTCTCTTGAGCTTGGACTCAGGTTGACGGCCTTGGAGAGCAGCTTGGCTGCCTTCATGGAGCAACAGCGGGCACTGATCACCGGTCTCACCGGTGCATCTGCCCCGACCACCGGGACATCGACATCCAAGTCGACCCCGGAGGCCGAGCCGATCCTCGAGTCCATGCTCTCTTGAGTTGATCCTCGGCCAAGGTCTCCCTCGGCCTCCCGTTTGGGACCGAGGTCGTCGACGCCGGTACCCTCGGCGTCGGGGCGGATGGCATCGGTGCCTGCCGAACCGGAGCTGCTCGATTCCTCCTCCGAGGGGTCAGGCTGGGAAACGGAGGACGAGGAGTCACCGGACACCTTTCGGACTCGGTGTGTCCCATCGGACTCGCTGGACTCCGAGCCTCGGAGACGGTCCCCCCCCGGAGGATACCCAGTTCTCAGACTTCGTGCAGGATATGGCCAAGGCCTTGGCCTTCCCCGCGGATCCCGAGGAGGAGCCTCGAGCCGAGGAGCTTGAGGCTCTGCAGTATGACTTTCCACCCAAGGAGACCTTTACTGTACCAGTTCCTCTGATGCTGGAACGGTTGCTCTTCCGCATGTGGGAGGCGCCGGCCTCAACGCCGGTTTTGAGCAAGCGGGTCGATTCCATCTATCGAGTCCACAAGAGTCCCGGGTTCCAGAAGGCACAGCTACTGCACCACTCAATGGTTGTGGAATCGGCCATGCATCTTCTGAAGAGTCAGAAGATGCACTCCTTGGTGCCTCCCGGCCGGGAGGCCCGGAACCTGGATGCCCTCGGTAGAAAGTGCTTCCAGGGCTCTATGCTTGCTTGCCGTGTCCAGACCTACCAGCTGTATGTGGGCATGTACCTTCGAGACCTGGCAAAGGAGATTGCCGTGTTCTCTGCTGGTCTCTGAGGAACCTTTGCAGAGGTTCAAGGCCCTGTCATTGGGGATCCGAGAGTGCTTGAAGTTTATCTCTCAAGCAGCCTATGATGGCTTCGAGGCTTCGGCCCGGTTAGCCGTGGCCGGCATCGGTGCACGCCATCAGGCCTGGCTACAGTCATCGGACCTCGAGCCGTGGGTTCAGGACAAGTTGGTTGATGTCCCCTGCCGAGGTGAAAACCTCTTTGGCAAACCCATGGCTGAAAAGGCTGCAGAACTCGAGTCCGAGACTCTTACCCGGACAAGGCTGTCCAGGAAAACCTCTGCCCCTTCTCAGAAGAAGAAGGGCTCGGGAAAAAAGACCTTTTACCCGAGGAAGTCATCTGCCTACAAATCATACCCTCACTTTCAGGCCTCTGTAGCTCCCCAACAGGGTCAGCAGGACAAGGGGCAGGGACATGGGCCCCGTAGGCAGAAAACCCCCAAGCCACCAGCTCCGGCTCCTGCACAGCAGGGAGCAGGGTTTTGACTCCAATGGCATAGCCTTTCCTCCTCAGCTGGCTTCTCTCAGCACAGGAGGCCGGCTGACCCTGTATGCCCACAGGTGGTCAGCCGTGACAAGGGATACCTTGGTGCTAAGCATAGTCCAGAGTGGCTATCTCCTTCACTTCCACCAGGTACCTCCCTCCTACTTTCCAGGGGAGCCTCCGAGACTCCCTCTGCACAGGAACCTACTCCTTCAGGAGTTGGCAGGTCTTTTAAGGGAGCAGGCGGTGGAACCGGTGCCCCACCACCTGAGAGGTCAGGGCTTCTACTCCAGGTATTTTCTGGTACCAAAGAGAACAGGAGGTCTCAGGCCCATCCTAGACTTGCGGAATCTCAACAAGTTCCTGCAGAGGGAAAAGTTCAAGATGCTTACCCTTGGAATCCTGCTGCCTTACCTCCAGCAGAGAGATTGGCTATGCTCCTTAGACCTAAAGGATGCTTATACTCACATCCTTATTCATCCAGACCACAGACAATATCTTCGATTTGTAGTGGGAGGAAACCATTACCAGTACAGGGTACTCCCTTTTGGCCTAACCTCTGCCCCCAGGGTTTTCACCAAGTGCCTGGCGGTGGTGGTGGCCTATCTCAGAGTTCAAGGTCTCTTTGTCTTCCCATACCTGGACTACTGGCTCATCAAGGGTCAGTCTCCGCAGGAGACCAACCAAGCCACCCTTCGTACTGACTCTCTTCTCCAGCATCTGGGGTTTGTCATAAACTTCACAAAGTCCTCTTTGCGCCCCTCGCAAAACATGGAGTTCATAGGAGCGAGATTAGACACCCTTCAAGCGAAGGCCTTTTTACCCGTGGACAGGGCCCATAGACTGATGGATCTGGCTAGACAGTTCCACTGCAATTCTCTAGTCTCCGCCAGACGGTTCCTAAGGCTATTGGGCCACATGGCATCCACGGTCCATGTCACTCCAAATGCCTGTCTACACATGAGACCAGCTCAGTGGGGCCTCAGGACTCAGTGGCTGCAGGACAAAGTAAGGGTGTCCAAGTTCCTCGCAGCTTCTCTGCAGTGGTGGCTTCATCTTCCGAATCTGCTGCAAGGGGTGCCTTTTCAAGCACCTCCACACTCTCAAGTGCTGACAACCGATGCTTCTCTTCAAGGCTGTGGTGCACATTGCCATGGAGCATGCACTCAAGGCCTGTGGTCTCCTTCGGAGGCCACACAGCAAATCAATTTCCTAGAGCTCAGAGCAATCCGCTTAGCCCTGCGGACTTTCTCTCATGTCCTCTCTCACCAGTCCGTCTTAGTTCAGACGGACAATGAAGTTGCTATGTACTATGTGAACAAGCAAGGGAGCACAGGGTCCCGACCTCTTTGTCAAGAAGCACAGGACCTGTGCTCCTGGGCAGTCAATCATGGCATACTTCTCAAGCGGTCTATCTCCCTGGGCGGGAGAATTACTTGGCAGACCGGTTGAGCAGGATCCTACAGCGACACGAATGGCATTTGAATCCTCTGGTGGTTTAACGGATCTTCCTAAGATGGGGTCTCCCCACCATGGATCTGTTTGCCAGTCCACTGAACCGTCAACTGCCCAGGTTCTGCTCCAGGCACCCGCATCCTCACAGAGTAGCAGCGGATGCTTTTCCCATACCATGGTCTACAGGCCTCCTATATGCGTTTCCTCCCATGCCTCTAGTGCCCAAAACACTGTTCAAAGTGATCCGGGACAAGGCCTCGGTGATCCTGGTGGCCCCCAGATGGCCAAGGCAACCATGGTTCCCACTTCTTTTACAACTAGCGGCGGACGCTCCTCTTCCTCTGGGGATGCAACTCGATCTCCTGTCTCAGGAGCAGGGATCTCTCTTACACCCCAATCTCCAGTCCCTCCATCTGATGGCCTGGCTGCTGAAAGGGTAGTTCTAGCACCCTTACTGCTGCCTCGGGAAGTGGAGGACGTGGTCTTGGCCTCTGGGAGGCAGTCCACTCGAAGGTCCTATGCTCTTAAGTGGCGTAGGTTCTCCACCTGATGTGACCAGCACAAGGAGGATTCTTTCTCATGCCTGGTTCCGGTGGTGCTGCAGTATTTGCTGCACCTGTCCAATCTAGGACTTAAATCCAACTCTGTTAGGGTCCACCTCAGTGCTCTCTCAGCGCACCACTTACCAGTGGAGGGTCAGTCTCTCTCGAGCCACCCTTTGGCAGCTCGCTTCCTCAGAGACCTGCTGTTGCTTAAGCCTCCAGTTTGTCCACCTGCCCCTGAGTGGGATTTGAATGTGGTCTTGCAACAACTTACTTGCCCACTATTTGAGCCTATGGCTACTTGTCCCTTGCGTTTTCTTTCCTGGAAAGCATTGTTTTTGGTAACTCTTATCTCAGCAAGGTGAGTAAGTGAGCTTCAAGCTCTGGTGTCAGAGGCACCATACACTAGGTTTTATAGGAACAGAGTAGTCTTACGGACTCACCCTAAGTTCCTTCTAAAGGTTGTCTCCTCCTTCCACCTCAATCAGGAGGTGGTTCTTCCAACTTTCTTTCCCAGGCCGCATGCCGGCTGGGCTGAGATGGTCTTTCACACCCTGGACTGTAGGAGGGCATTGTCCTTCTACCTTGACCGTACACAGGGACACCGGAGGTCTGTTCAGCTCTTCGTCTCTTTTGACCCTAATAAGTTGGGGTTACCTGTCCCCAAGCGTACCCTGTCCATTTGGGTAGCAGAATGTATCGCCTGGGCGTACAGGGCAGCCGGCCTCTCCTTGCAGGGTCGAGTCACTGCTCACTGTGTCAGGGAGAAGGCTGCGTCAGTGGCTCATCTCCACTCTGTTCCGTTGGTAGACATCTGCCGGGCCGCTACTTGGTCTTCAAGCCAGACTTTTGCGGCCCATTACTGCCTCGAGAGGGAATCCCGCAGGGACAGTGCTTTTGGACAGGCGGTACTCCATAATCTCTTTGAGGTATAGGCAACTTCTACCCTCCAGCCCTGGTGTTGAGCTACCGTTCGGGGGCGTTCTCAGAGAAGATTCTTTTCACACATGCTGAGGCTCTAGAGGGAGCTCATTTTTTCAGCTTGGGGTCTCCGGTAGCCTTGAGCTGGGGAGTCCCATATATGAGGACTGACTTCCTGCTTGGTCCTGGAGAAAGCGTAGTTACTCACCTGTAACAGGTGTTCTCCAGGAGCAGCAGGAATTAGTCCTCACAACCCTCCTTCCTCCCCTTGGAGTTGCAGTCATATGATTTATTTTGTTTTTTGCTGTCTTTTAGCTATGTCATCAGACTGAGCAAGATGGCACCCTTGGGCGGAAGGGGACCACACATGCGTGCTGAATTCCCAAAGGCTTTCTTTAAAAGCTGGGGAAATGCTCCGCACGGGGGCTCCATCGGCACCGACATCACCCATATGTGAGGACTAATTCCTGCTGCTCCTGGAGAACACCTGTTACAGGTGAGTAACTACGCTTGCTGATATTCGGTACCAGTCCTATCCACGCCTTTTCGACACTGGGCCAGTACCATCTGTCTCAAGTCAAGAGAAGAGTGTGTTCCTTTGAAAATGGCAGCACTCTCCTGCGGCGTACCTGACACTGGCATAGCCAGACCTTTTTGGGGGGAGAGATCCCAAGGTTAACATGGGTGGGCACTAGGCATGCAGTTCCGAGCCCTGATAGTTATACTATTATCCTCACACAATGCCTTATAAAGCAGAGTTTTAAATTCAAAGTCAGACCATCGTTAGATTCAAAATGGAAGATGTCCTCTCCTCTGCTTTGCCCTCCCCAGAATTTACCCCCTGCATCTTCCTGTTTATCCTCATCTGCCCTTCCTTCTCCCTCCAGAGAATTTGCCCTGGCTCTGGCCTCTCATCCATCTCTGGTCAGTTGCCAGCGTCTTCCACTCACCCCCAGCAGCTGCTGTTGTTGATAATGCTGGGAGCCCATCACTCAGCTCTCTGTCGCTCTGCGTTCCCCGATGTTTGGCTGGCACCCTGAGCACATTGAAACCTCATGAGTGGCACATGGCTGACATTTTCGAAAGATTCTGTCTTTGGTGGACATGTGGAAATTAACGTAATAATAAGATACTTGACACTGACAGTGTGGATTATTATGACAATATAACTGACATTTGTGCACATTTTTGATTAAGGACATGTTTGGATTTTGGAGGTCTTTAGACCGATGATTGAAATCATACAGCCTTGACGCGTGTACATATCAATGTATCAGCGCTGGCATGAACTTGTAGCCAGTCTGAGGTTGCTTTTCTTTTGAGGTCTTTTCCTCCTGTCCTGGTTACTCAAGACCCCCCTCTTGTTTTTATTTGGAGTGGGTATAAGTAAAATGTGTGGGTTGAATGGCTTTTTAAATTGTGGTTTTAGCATGTGCACCATGACATCAGAGAAGACAGAGGCTCCTAGCTCTCTTTTGCTGGTGGGGTTTCAGTATCCCCTCCAGCCATGGTAACCCATGCTGGGGCTTTGGAGGGGCCTGAGGCAAATGTGGGAGGGCTTGTGCCTTTCCAGGCCCACCCAGAGCTACACCCCTGATACCTGATTTTCTTTAATTTGTCTAAGATACATTTTTCTTGCACTGAGTCCTGTGCAGTCTATGCATGAGGCCTCAGAAACCTCTGAGTGGATATTGAGTCACTTGCAGGATAAATTTATAATCCAAGCCCATTGATTTCAGGTACCATGAGAGACAGGTGTATCTAGGTCTGTTGCGCTGGGCTCTGATGTTTGCTAAACCAGCTCAGCCTCTTTTCCACGGCTTACTGGCATCGGCCCTTAAAGCTCATCCAAACCCATTAAACTTCATTTCCCACACAATATTGTCTACAGCGTTATCCAATCACGTTTGAATAAACATTGGTGCTATTGGAAAGAATATGTAAAAATACACTTATTGCTTCAAAGCCTTGAGACTATAATCCCTTGTAGCTGACGCTGCTGTCACACCAATCAACTGAAGAAGCTTAATTTAAGATGACGTGTCAGACTTCACCCTGCCGCTCCTTATTCTCTATCTAACACTTTTTCCATTTAGAGGCTGAACAGAAAACCACATCTTTCGCAGGAATGATTTTTAAGTCCTTCCTCTAGCTTGCGAGTTAAGGCTAGTGTGCTTTTGGACAGTTTCTGGATCCACTTCTCTTTTTCCAGTTATAATCAGAAATAGATCTACCTTTTGGGATCTGCCGGATACTTGTGGTCTGGACTGGCCACTGTCAGAGACAGGATGTTGGACTGGATGGATTTTGGTCTGACGCAGCATGGCTTTTCTTATGTTCCTACATTTTTATGTTCTTAGGTCTACACTGGGATCATATTTATCCACTGCTAAGCCTGTCTGTCTGGTGAAAATTACCTGGACTAGCGCCCTGAATGGCATGATCATAAAGCTATGGAAAAGAACCTTGGCTGGGTTCAGCCCAAAACAGCAATCAAGTGCTGCCAAAATGACCTTAAGGTAGCGTGCATGGCGTGGCAGTGAGAACCGTAAACAGAATGGCAAGGAGTAGGGGTGGGCAGGCTATAGCCTAAAGCCAAACCCAGCCTATTGGCACTTAATTTATGGCCTGCACTAAACTGCCAATTTTTAATTGCCTCTGGGCCTGCCGGCAGCTACTCCATGGTCACTCTTGCCAAGATTGTCATTCAGAGCCTGCATGCCTGCTTTTAATGATGAGTAAATATTGATGCATCACAAAGGGCGGCCGCTCAGAGCGCAGAAGCGTGATGTCAGTAGAACGTGGGCACTGGCACAGGTAAATTAAATATATATAGGAGAAAATGCCAGATGCTGCCTACACTAAATGTATTGTTTTTGCAGAGGCTCATGAGTAGATTTTTCAGCAAGCCTGAAAACTGTGCAGCAGATGTTTTACATTTCTGAAGCAATTTTATGAACATGGGATTTGAACTCTGGTCTCTCTGGATTTCAAGCTGTTGTTCTAACTCTGGCCCACTAAAGTACTATTCACCCCTCAAGTTGGCCTCAACACCCCCACTCCCCCCGAATGTCTTGAGGACAATTTGAGGGCTGAATGAAGATTAATGCCCAAATTTGATGAACATGCCAAATAGGTAGTGAAAACATTTGGTTCTTTTGGAGTGGGGAGGTATTCAAAAGAATTTATCTGGTTAGCAGTGCCTTCTAATCAGATAAGTGGCACTGTACCTAATATTCATTGGCACTATCCAGACAGCTATCTGGATAGCAAAAGCAGCATAGAGTGATGGCGTTAGGTGCACCTGCACCAATACGTTGACCTATCCTAACCTTATATAGTTGCCTATCCGGTTAGTGGCTGAATATTGCACCAGGACGACCCCGGATCAGTCCACAGACCACTCCAAATAAACTGCATGTTTCTAAAGCGGCCTGTGGTTTTATCATCACTTAGTGCTGCTGAATATTGGGCCCAATGGGGTTTAACTGGTTGTCAGTCCTGCTAATTGGCTAAACCCTTTTGAATATCGACCCCTGAATATCACTGCTATTTGTATGTTGATACTGCTGACTGCTGTATCCAGATATTCGGCATCAGTAATTATCCGTATACTGATGCCGAATATCCAGATTTTTTTACCCATGGCAGTAGGCTTTAAAAAAACACGCTGACCTCTGTGGGCTGATTATTGACCCCAGAATATTTACAGATCCCCTGTTTATCCCAAACAGACTCCATAGCTTCTCAAATTTACTTCCTGTCAGTTAACCACAGAGGTGATGGGCGCACAGTAAAATCCAACTGAATACGGGAAAACATATACTAGGATTTGCCTTAAAATAAATTAAATAGAGTAGGAGCAGAAAGAAAAAATATCAATCTCCTGTACACTCCAGATTGGAAGATGATATATAAAAAACATTAATGAACGTGCTTTTTTCTTGGATCCCAGTTAATTCAGGGGAATTAATAGGGTACTGCTAGTAGTGTTTCAAAGAGAAAGTGTTAATGCTGCTAGAATTAGAGATTCATTCCACCAAGTAATCAAATGCTATTCAGGTTTCAGTAAAGAAATCGGATCTGAGGGTTACAACCAATAATCCCTCTAATTTTCTGTAGGCTGTGTGCGCATAAAATATCAGCTGTGCAGCTTTTGAAGGAAGGTTAAATTTTTGTGCGCCACATAACGACACTCAGAGTTAAATACTTTAAAATTTGACTACACGTCAGAATACAGTATGTACACCACATTGATTGCACTAGAAAATATTGTAGAACTTGTGAAAACCGTAAATACACAACAACTTTTCAATTTTAAGAATGTCTGTGTTGCATTGAAAGAACAGTAATATAAGTTCCTGTTGTGAACCTATCTCTTTCCTCATCATGCAAGGCACTTTCACCCTTCCATAATGGACCTTTATAGAAAGTGTGGTGCATCAGACGCTACCCTGGGACATCTGTTTTGGACATGCCCAAAGATACAAAACTTTTGGCAATAAGTTATCTGTTATCTGCAAATTGTTGTTCAGCAAGCAGTACCATTATCAGCTCATTTGCTGTCAATGATTTTACAGCTGTGGTGAATGAATGTTCTTGCGTAAAATCTTTTGGTTGGGTCATAAATGCACCTTCCATTATGCAACTTAGGATAGTGATTTATGATTTTGTATTGATGGATTGAATTAGTCAAGAAGCAGGGTGAGACTGAATGGCTTAGCTTCCAGAAGATCTGGGAGCTGTATTGGCTGGCCTTGCCTCCGAGGGCACGTAGTTATCTTTTGAACTTTCAGTGAGATTGTACATGAGGCAGTGTGAATGGGAATTCTTGTGTACCCAACACTGATCCTGGGGTAGGGGAGGGAGATAGGCTGATTTCTGTAGGTTTTGTGCATTCAGGGGGTTTTATGAGTGCTGGAACATGAAGAGTCAACATGTTCCTGGCTTGAGTTTTATTATATTGTAGTTACATTGGAGTCACTTCTCCCCTTATGTGGGCGAGGCAGGGTCTTATAGGAATTATAGGGGGGAGGGGGAAGAGAGGGTTGGGGAGAAGTTAAAAATCAAATAAATGTATAAATGTTTAAGGTTGTTCTCCATGCTAACCAAAACCATAGAATGTAATATGGGGGCCCAATTGTATGTGATCATGGAGAGCTGTAACCAGGTAGCTGGACCCGGTGCTCCATCCTTCCCTTTTACTCACCCTTTCCCCTTCTAAGCCATCCCCTCATTCCCACAAACTTCACACACAACGGTTATTGGAAGTAAGAGGTCGCAGCTTTATTGCCAATTAACATATTGAACATTCTGAACATACAATCATCAAACCAACCCAAGCAGAGCGATACCCCACCAGACATGCTATTAGCAAGGTGACCTCGCCCCGCACCTGCCGTGGTCAAACCACTGTCAAATTACTATCACCCCTGCCCGACTTCGCCATATCAATAGCAAAAATCTGCTAGGGGTTGTCCGGGTCGGGGGCACCCTGCCCCCGCCCCACGTAGCCTAAGGCTCTCGGACCCCGGAAACCTCCGGGATCCCGCCACTGGCACAGGTCCATTGATGCGCCTGTGCCACTCCCCCCCCAAGCTCAAGCTGCGACCTGCTAGTGTCATCCTGCACCACTCGTTCCAATGCTTCCTGCCAATTGTTCAAGAGTAAATCTACCCCCACTGGGGATAGATGTACCCTGTCACTCCTATACAAGCCAGCACACGCCACCTCCACCCATGCATGCCGTACCTGATGCCCGCCGTGCTCACATACCCATTTCCCAATCTGCCGATTAATCTTCATCAGCCCACGAGACCAGCGCTGCTGCCCCCAACACGCTGGCCTTGGAATGATGTCTGACCATAGCAAAACAACCCCACGGAACATCTGAAGTACCACAACAAAATCCCTCTTTGCCGCATTGATCAACTGCTTGCATGTCCAGGAAGCGGATAGACTTTGAAATCCGAATTTGGTGATGCGTCTTACATACCCCCGCAGTCGCTGCCGCCAGTCGTCAAATGAATACTCGCCCCATTGGTATCACTCTGCATGCAAAGTTCAATGACCCTATCAACGCCTGCATTTCAGCCAACATCAACTTAGCGGAGACCAACACATTCGCCACTAAAACCCACAACTTCACCACCTTCTCACTAGGCAAGCGGGCTACCATGACCTCGGAATCCAACTCAAATCCTAAGAAGGTGATCCTTGTCATCAGGCCCTCAGTCTTCCCTTCTGCCAACGGCACCCCCAACTCTGCAGCCAAAGTCACAAAACCTTCCAACAGTGCCCTACACTGCCTATCCTGTGCAGCGCCCACGAACAAAAAATCATCCAGGTAATGCACCCCATTCAGGCAACCTACTCTCAGGTCCACTGCCCACTGCAGAAAGGTACTGAATTTCTCAAAGTAGGCGCACAAAACCGCACAACCCATGGGCATGCATTTATCAAAATAAAATTCCCCCGCAAATTGGAAACCCAACAAACGAAAAGATGAGGGGTGCACTGGCAACAAGCGAAACGCGGATTCAATATCCACTTCGGCCATCAACGCCCCTCAACCTGATTTCTTGACTAACTCCACCACCTTGTCAAACGAGGCGTACCGCACCGTACAACACGCGTGCTGGATGTGGTCATTAACTGAAGCCCCTAACGGGAAGGATAGATTATGTATCAGCCGATACCTCCCAGGCTCTTTCTTCAGTATGATGCCCAACGGGGACACCACAAAATCCTTGAACGGTGGCTTTGCAAACGGACCCGCTATCCTCCCCATCGTCAACTCGACCGCCAACTCCTCCTGTGCTACCGACTCAAAGTGCCGCACCAATAGGGAGTTCCTTGCTGTCGCGACCGCTACAACACCTTGAACCAGAATAAGAAAACCTGCCTGGAACCCCCGTTGCAAAACGTCCCTATACCCTGTCCTTGGGTAGTGGCGCAGCCACCTGCTTAACACCCCCATCCGGATCAGTGAGGGGGCGAAGCCCCACGCCACCCTACAGCTTGGGGGCCAACAAGGGGGCCAACTGGGCACCTTTTTTAAGACATTTTGTTGCCGAGTGCGCTCCACCACAGACTGAACAAACATGCCGAAACTTGCAGTCTGGGAATGGGCAAGAAGACCTATTGAACTTCCAGCACACGTCCCCAGTCCCACTTGCAGCCTGCTTTGGCTATAATGGTACCCCTCCCCCATGAAAGGAATGGTTTGCCCCCACATTGCCCGCCGCCCCAGCCTTTCCTCCTCTCCCCCCCTCCACCACCGGCACTCGCTCTGCCCGACATCTGCGTGAGCCACAAATTAATATCCTGCATGCCCCACATCAATGACTTGTTCCCTTCCATTTTGTCACGAAATTTTTCATCATAATTTAGCCACGACCACCCCTCATGGGTTTGTGATGCTTCCAAAATTGAGTCTGCATATGCAAGCATCATACCCTTCTGCTCCGGATAGCGCTGACCCCAAACACTCGCCAAATGCAAGAAAGCTCGCACCCAGTTCACTACATTCCTAGAGACCTTTCTAAGCATACCAGCCTTTTCATCCTCCTTGCGCTTTTTTCTACTTTCCCTGGAATGCTTTCGACCTTCCAGCAAGTGGAAGATATCGATGTATCTCTGCTTCCAAATTTTCCATCACAACTTCTTTGTCACCCCCTCCCACAACTCTGATAAAGTTTTAAACGCTGGAATCCTGGCCCCCCGACTTGCCCTCTGGCATCGAACCACCCTGCACGCCACCCTCCCCCTTTCATCTCTCATGGACGCCGCTGACGAACTCGAGGACGAGGAGGATGACGACTCCAAACTACGCTGTCGCCTGCAAGCATGCTTTCTCTTTCGGCTCACTTTCCCTGGCCGTTCGGCACTCGCGCCATGCCCTTCCCCCCTGCCACTTGCTCCCCTGGTAACTCACCTGTCTCTGCCACAGCCGCCGTCCCCATCACTGTCGAGTGAAGCACCTCCACGGGAGGATCCACCACCAACTGTTGTGCACTAGCTCCTCGATCTGACAAGCCTTCAACCGCTACTCATCGTGTAGCCATGGATACCTGGTCCATATTTGCTGCCCTCACATGCCCCTGCATCCCGTGCACTGCTCCTGGCGACGTCAGATATGGAACTTGTGGAGACACAAAAGGAAAAACTGGGGGGGGGGGGGGACCGAAGACCATGCTGGTTGCCAAGCCCCCGCCCACTCGGCCCTAGAGGGGCCTTGCCCACCCCCGATCCAATGCTCCCAAGCCGTCTGATGTCCTACGGGCCCATAACCCATCTGAACCGCCAGCACACCCCCGGGGAACAAAGCTCCCCTATCCCCTTCACCCACGACACCATATCTGGGCATGATAACCACCCCCCAAGTCCCAGCCCTTCGCCCGTGATCTTCCCCCACCGAATCCACCCCCGCCCCCCCAGCTGTATCCACCCCTGCCCCCCCAGCCATATCCCCCCACCCCCTGCTATATCAGCCCCCACCCCCCCAGCCGTATCCGCCCCACCCTCCAGCCGTATCTGCCCACACCCCCCCAGCCATAACTTCCTCGCACCCACCATCAGTACCGCCCTGTCTGCCACCGCCCGCTATCTGAATGGGCTCCACCACCCTTGGTCCCACCCTTGACCACTGACCCCCCGCTCCCTGCCCCTGAGCTCTGCGGCCTGTCCCTATCCCCCTACCCACAGCTGAGGACCCCTTGCACCCCCGTGCTGCTCTCCTAGGGCTACCTGCTCCTCGACCAGCAGCTGTATGCCTCAGCCTCTCAGGCTGACCTCCTTGCCTCCCCCTGTCCCCCCCCCCGCCTCTCTGTCCCCCAGTAAGCCCCCCGTGCTGCCTTCCCTTACCCCCTGGCATCCTTCCACCAAATAAGAGCCCTGTCCACAGAAAGTTGATTCCTGTGTGACGCTCCTTATTTTATTTATGCTTTTTTTTTTTTAATATAACCAACACAGCCTTAACTGCCCTGCAAAGCTATCCCACCACCCCAACTCTCACCAAAAGGCAGATCCCTCTTCGTTTTTATTATAGTCTTGCCCCCACTTGCCTGTTGCTGCTGCTGCTAGCGCCGAGCTCCTCCGTCACAGCCTCTTCCCACGCCGCAACAGGTCCTCCCTGTCGCTGCCGAAGCAGTCCCGCAGTCCAGCAACTCTGCCCCTACGCAACCGCTGCCTGCCCCGGTGGAATCCACGGGCTCTTTCGCTAGAGGCCTTCGACTGACCTCATGTCCTGCAATGGCCTGATCCTCCAGATCCCCGAACACGACCAAGCCAGCCGCCAAGCCTCTTCACATGTGCTCGGGCCCCCGCCGCCAGCGCCCGAGCACACGCCTGCCCCTCCTTTATTGGCTCTCTCCACGCGCGTCCCCGTGGGCGGAGCCAATCAATTTAAATGATGCCTTTGGCATCCTCACTCCCCCCGCGCTCCTCCTCTTCTCCCGCCCAACACGAGCAGGGTCCCGCACTGGGCTGTGCACCCGCTTACTCGTGGGTGCCGGGACCCTTCCCACTTCCTTGCTTTTATGTGTGCACTGATTTAATAAAAGCATTTGTAAATAAATAAAACAGTTTGGGGTAAATGATGATGCAGCACATTGAGATATTTCAGGACTGGTACGTACAGGTAACACCAGAGAAGTCCTTAAGTGGTGCCTATAATAATAGCTTGATACCCCAGACACACAAAACATTAGTGCAAATTATTATAAAATAAATTTATTAAAGGTAGTTTTTTTGATATAGCTTTTTGATATTAAAATCAAAGCTTACACACAGGAGAGAGTGATTTTCTAATAAGACACTGCTGTTTTTGCATGCATATTCTTTAGAATGGACTGATCCAGTGACCCTGATCACAATTTTAATTTGGTATGGCTTGGGGGATTGGAGTGTGTTCAGATATGAGAGAAAGCTGGAGAGCAGTTGTGCTTGCGTTTTAGGAGACTTCTGAAGCACTTTGGAAAGTTTCACTGACGTCAACAGAATGCTGAGCACGTGAGCTGCTCCATTTCCTTAGTTGAACATATCTAGCACCTGAGGAGGGTCATACAGTAAGCTGAAGGATTCTTTATGAAATAGCTGTAAATGGTACTGTAAACTCAAATGTAAGCATGACACATGAGGTAAAACTCAGACTTTCTGCAAGCAAAAGATAAATGCCAAAGATGGGGCCTTCACATGGGCTCTGTCCACTTCTGTTCCATATCTCCCTGAGTTCTGCTCACACAGAATCAGCTTCCTACTCTGACTCACCTTGACATTTCTTGCCAACTTTCAAAACAGTGCTGGAAGCTTGTTTTAACTTGTTCATGACTTCCTTGAAGGGATTGTCCTTCCTTCCCTCATGCAGAATCTGCTCTCTGTTGATAGCAGTGTGTGCTAGCTGAATGGAGAGTGGGGGAGAGTTCAGGAGAGCATATTGCTATGACTCGGTCCCTAGGGCATGACTTGCCCTGCAATCAGTGGGACTGGGGCTTCCACTAATTTCTTTGAATCATTGTGAGGCACTAATGATGTGTGTTGAGGCCTCACATTCATAGGACCAAGCTGCTGCCTTCTTCAAAGGAACCTCCTAAACACTATCACTCTTTGCAACCAGATGACTCGTTAAACATCAAGGTTCATCAGCAGAAGTTATCCCTGGAAAGGACCAGATACTGCTCACTACCCACACTGCAGTAAAGTGCCAAGGCCTTATAACACTGATCTACTCATCACACTGCAAAAAAAAACAATGTACCCCAGGAACCAGAATCTGTAGACATCAGTTGTATTAGAGATCTTCTGTCATCTCTTCAACCAGCAAGGACCCCGATAATCTTACCTTATCTACCCCATAAATCAATGCACGATTGTGAATGGGTCTTCTTCAGCCTGGTATTCAGTGATGCATGGATTGTCCCCAAGGATCTGTATTGACTGCAATCCTTTTTAATATTTATATGAGACCCCTTTGTGATGTGTTAAGATATTGAATATTAGGTATTGTTTCAATGCCAATGATGTCATGCTATATCTACCTGTGGAGTCTGGAATGCCAAATGGGATAAATGCATGATGGATTGTATTAGGAATGTTTCTCTTTGACTCTCTTCCCAAGTATTGTTTTTAAATCTTAAACCCCTCCAGATTTCTTAGTTGTTCATTGTCCCAGTGAGATAGATTTACCATCGGAAATCATGATTGATGATCACAAAATTTTAATTAAACCAGAAGTTTCTATCTTGGAGTTGTTATTGATTCTGAATTAACTTTTCATTCTCACATCTGAGACTTAGTAAAAAAAAATCCTTTTCTAAATTATGATTATTGCAGAAACCTTTTCTTTAGAACCATTCGATTTTAGGACAGTATTGTAGCAGTTGGTTCTCAAGCACCTTCTTCCAGTAACACAAGCGGCAACTGTACACCTGGATTTCTCCCACTGGATTGTACAAAAATCAAAATTGATAATATCTGTGGTAGTCAATGATGGAAAACCTCAATAACATCAACAAGGACAAAACCTGGAGCAGACCGAGCTACTAGTCCGTAAACTCAGGCTAAAGCTGAAAAAGAGCAAGCCACTCATGAATGTAGCAAAATATGATCTTGAAAATATACCACAAGAATTTCAAGACTACCTGTAAAATTGATTTACCACTTTGGATACAAATGAGATAGCACCCGAAGAGTTATGAGATGACATCATGAAAGCTGTGCTCAAAGAAAGTCTCTACAAAAGTTGAAAAAGCAAAAATGGTCAAAATGGATGACCGAAGAAACTCTGAAAAATGCTCAGAAATGCAGAAAAATGCTCAGAAATGCTAAAGCCAGAAGAGAAAGAGAGGTAATTGCAGAACTTAACAGATATTTCCAACATGCAGCAAGACGAGACAAGGAGAAGTATTACAAAGACACATACAAGGAAATAGAATCAGAAACTATTAGAGAAATTTAAAAAAATCAGCTTTCTTAAAGCTACAAGAGATAAAGAGAAAATTCCAGCCTCAAATTGGAATGCTAATAGATGTTCAAGGATCCATTTTGAATGATGCTGAGAAGATCAAGAAACGGTGGAAGAATACAGTCATTATACCATAAAGATCAAGTGGACCAACAGCCGTTTCAAGCTGTACCTTATGATCAGGAACTGTTAGTGATGAAAGAAGACATTGAGGCAGAATTGAAAGCATTATCAAAGAACAAAGCTCCAGGCACTGATAATTTTTCCATTGAAGTATTATAGTAATTAGACGCAGCTGTTGCCATATTTACAAGGCTATGCCAGGAAATTTGGAAGATAACATCATGGCCACCTGACTGGAAAAGATCTGTGTTCATACCAATACTGAAGAAATGTGACCTGACTGACTGTGGAAATTTTCACACATTCGCTCTGATCCCACATGCCAGCAAGATTCTACTCAAGATCATTCAGTGGAATGAGAAATGAAATGCAAGCAGGGTTTGGGAAAGGGCGAGGAACAAAAGACATCATCGTGTATGTGAGATGGATCCTTGAGAATACAGAAAGGATATCTACGTATATATGTGTTTTATTGACTACAGCAGGGCCTTTGATTGTGTAAATCATTAGAAACTTTGGGCCACATTAAGAAGCATGGGTATACTAGGACAACTGATAGTTCTCATGCACAACCTTTAGAGTGATCAAGGAGCAACAGTTCTACTACTACTACTACTACTGAACATTTGTATAGCTCTACAAGACGTACACAGCGCTGCACAGACTCATGTAAAAGATGGTCCCTGCTCATCAGAGCTTACAATCTACTGAAGACAGACAACACAGTAGCTGTAGACATAGGATACATCTAGGTGGAATGATAAGGAAACACAAAGGAGATCTGGTGAGTCAAGATCCGAAAGCGGTAACAAAGAGGTGAGTTTTCAGCCTGGATTTGAAAAAGATAAGAGAAGGTGCCTGCAGGGCCGGCCCGTCCATTGAGCAAGAATGTTTTTTGCACAGGGCCCCGCGTTTCAGGGGGCCCCGCGCAAAAAACATTCTTAAGCATCCCAAGTTAAAAAAAAAAAAAAAAAACCGGCTGCTTCTGCCGCGGCAGCTTCAAGAGCTCTGCCGCGGCAGCTTCAAGAGCTCTGCCGCGGGGCCCCCCCCTGCCCGGCAGAGCCTCCGTGCATCTTCAGCTCTTCACGTCCAAAACGCGGGCTTTTTTCAGAGCCGCGAGAGTTTCTTTTCTCGCGGCTCTCTTAATCCCGCGGGGCTGATGGGATTTCCCATCACCCTCGGCGGGATTAACAGAGCCGCGAGAAAAGAAACTCTCGCGGCTCTGAAAAAAGCCCGCGTTTTGGACGTGAAGAGCTGATGCTGCCCGGCGGCCCTGCCGGGCCGGGGGGGGCCCCGCGGCAGAGCTCTTGAAGCTGCCGCGGCTGAACCCGCCGTTTTGGTTTTTTTTTAAATTTTAATTTGGAATGATAGGGGGGGGGGCGTTTAGGACTGGTAATGGGCTATGGGAGGGGGGGAGGCTAAACTGGAAGTAGGCTGATGGGAGGGGGAGGCTAAACTGGAAGTGGGCTGATGGGGGGGGGGGGTGGTGAGGACTGGTAATGGGCCAGGGGGTGGGGTGGTTAGGACTGGTAATGGGCCGGGGGGGGGTGGTTAGGACTGGTAATGGGCCATGGGGGGGGGAGGCTAAGACTGGAAGTGGGCTGATGGGGGGGGGTTAGGACTGGTAATGGGCTATGGGGGGGGCGAAGTGGGCTGATGGGGGGGGGGGTTAGGACTGGTAATGGGCTATGGGGGGGGCGAATTGGGCTGATGGGGGGGGTTAGCACTGGTAAAGGGCTATGGGGGGGCTGAGTGGGCTGAAGGGGGGGTTATGACAGGGAATGGGCGATGGGGGGGCTAAGTGGGCTGATGGGGGGGTTTGGACTGGTAATGGGCGATGGGGAGGGGGCTAAGGCTGGAAGTGGGGGGGTAGGACTGGAAATGGGCGGATGGGGGGGTTAGGACTGCTAATAGACGAACGGGAGGGGACTAAGGCACGAAGTAGGGGGAAGGACGGGAAAGGGGCTGATGGGGGGTTAGGACTGGTAATTGGCTATGGGGTGGCTAAGACTGGAAATGGGCTGATGGGGGGGTGTTAGGACTGGTAATGGGCCGGGGGGGGGGGTTAGGACTGGTAATGGGCCATGGGGGGGGGTGTTAGGACTGGTAATGGGCCATGGGGGGGTGTTAGGAATTGTAATGGTCCATGGGGGGGGAGGCTAGGACTGGTAATGGGCTGATGGGGGGGAGGGCTAAGACTGGTAATGGGCCTTGGGGGGGGAGGCTAAGACTGCAAGTGGGCTGATGGGGGGGGTTAGCACTGGTAATTGGCTATGGGGGGGGCTAAGACAGGAAATAGGCTGATGGGGCGGCTAGGACTGGAAATAGGGTGATGGGGGGGTTAGGACTGGTAATGGGCTATGGGGGGCTAAGACTGGAAATGGGCTGATGGGGGGGCTAGGACTGGAAATAGGGTGATGGGGGGTTAGGACTGGTAATGGGCTATGGGGGGCTAAGACTGGAAATGGGCTGATGGGGGGGTAGGACTGGTAATTGGCTATGGGAGGGGGGCTAAGACTGGAAATAGGCTGATGGGGGGCTAGGACTGGAAATAGGCTGATGGGGGGTTAGGACGTAATGGGCTGATGGGGGGTTAGGACTAGTAATGGGCTATGAGGAGGCTAGGACTGGAAATGGGCTGAGTGGAAGGAGGGCTTGAACTGCAAATAGCTGATGGGGACGGGGCTTGGAATGGAAATGGGTTGTGAGGGGGAGGGAGCTAGGACTGGAAATGGGTGAGGGGGGGGGCTAGGACAGGAAATGGGCTGATGGGCTAGAATAGGACTGGAAATTGGCTGTTGGGGGGTGCTAAGATTGGAAATGGGCTGTGGTGGGGGTTTGGATTGCTATGGACACATGAAGTGGCTAGCCCTGGAAGTAGGCTCATGGGGGGCTTGGATTGGAAATGGGCTGAGTGGAGGGGAGCTAGGATTTGACATGGGCTGATGGTGGGGCTAGGAAAGGACTAGAAATGGGCTCATGGGGGGCTGGGATTGGAAATGAGCTGATGGAGGGACTTGGATGGGACTGCAAATAGATGGGGGAGCTAGGACTGGAAATGGGCTTATGGGGGGCTAGGACTGGAAATGGGCTGATGCGGGGACTAGAAGGGAGCGGATGCTGGGTGGGACTGGAACTAGAATGGAGCTGATGTTGGGGGAGGATTAGAATGGGATGGAGCTGGGAGAGTGAAATGGAGAGGGAAAAAATATTTTGTGTGGGAGGGAAGACAAATCTACAATTGTCCGGATATTGGGAGAGTAGGTGGGGATTGAGGATGGAGGGGTAAAATTTGAGTGGATGAAATAGGAATGAGGAAAGAGCAAAAAGGAGAAAGATTAGTATGTTAAAGCAGATGTAGAGAGAGAATGGAAAAAAACTAGAAGAGAGAAGAAAAGACAAATGGACAGCAGACGATGAAGAATTAGCGGAAGACACGAAGAAACCAGAAGAAAGTGGCTGGAGCAATTGCAGCTGAAAAAAATGCACAAAAGGTAGAAAAATATCTCTTTATTTTGAATTTATTAATTGGAATATGTCAGCTCTGGGAAATGTGCATCATTAACGTCTGCGCTTTGTTTAGTACAAGAGCAAATTAATGTATAGTTTTATTTCTACAGTGTTGTACATTCCAAGTTTGGCTTTTGGGATTCCCAGTTTAATTATTGTCTTCCTGTTTCTAAATTGTGATTCCTTGTTTGGTGATGGTCTATGTTCTGCATGTGTAACTGAGCTGAGGTATTCTGTTTATGTAATTCCTATTTGACATTGCCACTTGTTCTCTTTCCCCAGTAGGTCATGTATTGTTGTTCTCTGAAATGTATTGGTTTAATATTTGCAGCGTTTCCTTTTGATAGTTAGGGTATGGTGCTTTATGAGTCCTGGTAGTGCTGTTAGGATACGGCGGGTTTGCTATGGGTTCTAAATGGGCAGTGTTTGTAGTAGTTCCTAATGTGCCTGGCGGTTGGTATTGGATTATAGTAATGTAGAAGTCTTTTAGTCTTTCTTTATTCATACACTCATTAAGAGGCATGTTTACTAAAAGTTCGTGTATGGTAACATTATGCAAATATTTATGCAAATGAGGCCCCTTATGCAAATGAGGCCCCGCACCGAGTCTCCGCACATGGCCCCGCACCCCCCTTGGGCCGCCCCTGGGTGCCTGACGTACAGACTCAAGTAGTTTGTTCCAGGCATAAGGAGCAGCAAGATGAAAGGAGCGAAGTCTGGAGTTATCAATAGAAGAGAAGGGCACAGATAGAAGCGATTTGCCAGAAGAGCGGAGTTCCCGAGAAGGGCTGTAGGACGAGATAAGAGAGGAAATGTAGCGAGGAGCTGCAGAGTAAATCTTCAAACGGAACAAGGAGAAACAGAATAGCTTAAAATCAGCAAAAGTGTACGACAAGGCTGCATACTTTCCCCCTGCCTGTTTAATTCATATGCAGAACAAATCATCAGAGAAGCAGGACTATAGAGAGACAAGCGAGGTGTGAAGACTCATCAACAACCTTCACTGTGATGACAATACCACGTTACTGGCTGAAAGTAAAGACAATATGAAACATTTGTTTATCTAGTTCAAGGAACATAGTCTTAAAATGGGCCTACACCTTTAATATTAAGAAGACAAAGATCCTGACAACAGGCAAAATCAATCATTTCATCCTTGATGGAGAAGAAATAGAAATAGTTAGTGGTATTCCAAGCCTGCCGTCATCCAGGTCGGGCACCTTCCCATGCTGCCGATGCACTCCCCGCCCCCCTGCAACATGGTGTAGCACTGTGCGCTGCAATGCACCCCCCACACCCTCAGCTGGCTCCATGAGACAGTGCAGCAAACTTATGTTTAAGATGGCTTTACCACGGTGTCTCGCGCTCTAGGGGCCAGCCGTTTTTCTCTCCCATCCGAAGTTTCATAAACTTTGGGCAGGAGAGAAGAATGGCTGGCCACTAGAGCGCAAGGCACTGTGGTAAAGCCATCTTGAATGTAAGTTTGCCATGCTGTCTCCTTGGGGCCAGTGGGGTTCATCCCCCTCCCAGCTGGCACCTGGGATGAGCCGCACCCACCGCCCCACCCTTGGTACACCACTGGAAATAAACAAATTTAACTTGCTTTGATCAAGAAACAACAAGCAGTCAAGAAATCTGATGATGAATTGCTCTTGGCAAAACAGCTATAAAGGACATAGACAAGATTCTCAAGTATAGAGATGTATCTCTGGACTTGTCCAGTTCATGGTATTTTCAATAACATCATATGGATGCAAAGGTTGGACAGTAAAGAAGAAAGGGAGAAAATTGATGCCTTTGAATTATGGTGCTGGTGAAGAATACTATATATACCATGAACTGCCCGAAGAAGAAATTAGTCAGTACTAGAAGAGATCAAACTTAATCTTTCTTTAGAAGCTTAGATGAGAAGACTTTGGCTTTCATACTTTGGACATATCATGCAAGACAAAGATCATTAGAGAAAGACATCATGCTTGGCAAGGTTGAAGGTTGGTGTAAAAGATGAAGGCCAGCAATGCTAGGGATCAGTTCAATAACAGTAGCTATGGATGCCATTCTATCAACTATAAGCCACCTAACTGAAGACAGAACATAGTTTAAGACAACTATCCAGAGGGTCACCATGAGCCGACACCGACTCAATGGCACTTAACAACAAGAACAAGAGCTTCAAAATTACTGTGAGGTAACAGCCCAATGTCCTAAAGGGTTGAGACCCATTACTAGTCAGACTAGTATTGGCCAATGAGGATATCCTATACTCCTCTGGAGGGCACAGGACACCCCAAGCTGAAGCACAGAGGCTCCACAGGTGATCTGCATGGCCCTGGCTAGGTAAGAGAACTTTTTTCACACCTATACTTGCATCCCATAGGGATCCATCTAGCTCAGGCTGACATCCAATGTGTAGGCAAGGAAACATGGAAATCAGGCCTGGCCCAACTTAAAACCCACCTTTCCTGCAGAGTTTTTGACTCCCACTGGACTTCCTCAGTTGACTTCCTTATGTTTCCTACCTGCACTCCTCCTCCTCTCTCTCCACCCTCTTCTAGCCCTGCCTTATCATGTCTCATTTTCCCATCTGTCCTATATCTACCGGCATTCTTTTCATTTTCTGCTTTAGTTTTTATTGTGTTTTATTGTAAACCACTTTGCTGTACCCACATTAAGCGGTATATCAAATCTTAACTAAATGAAAAATGAAATGAAATAGAGCAAGATTGGGGAGTCACCTAGGACATCGGCTTCTGATGGCTGGCAAAGAGCAGCAGAAGTCACAGCAAAAGAATAGATCTTGACAGTTGCATACATTCAAAGTCAGCAGCACATTCTTGAACCTGCAGGGAGAGTGAGCACACATATACAAACAAAGCAAATAAAACCATGGAAAAGTATGTGTTATGGTGAATTCATACAGGATTGTTGTTGGAGGGGTTGTGTCCTGATGATCATGACTGTTGAGCATAATTATCAGAATCTCAGGGGAGTGGGTGTAATACTGAGGAATCACCTAGGGCACCCAATCCTGTTGCAAAAGCTCTAATGGAACTGCTATGATAAGTCTTGCTGCTAGCCAAAGAGCAGCCCCCCTCCCTTGCCATGCATACACATGCACACCAACACACACACACAGCTACATTGATCCTTGCCATAGCACAACCAGCCAGTCTGTGATGTAGGCAAGTTGGACAAGGCTGCCGACCCTCTAGATCAGTGGTTCTCAACCCAATCCTTGGGGCACATCTAGGCCAGTGGGGTTTTCAGGATTCCCACAATGAATACATATGAGATAGATTTACATACAATGAAGGCAGTACATGCAAATCTATCTTATGCATATTCATTGTGGGAATCCTGAAAACCCAAGGCCTAGGTGTGCCCCAAGGACTAGGTTGAGAACCGCTGCTCTAGATGAAGGTCTTTCACCCCAGTAGCCTAACAGGGATATCAATTGTGAGGACGTTAGGGACTGAACAAGTGAACTGAGTGGATCTCTGATTGTGTGTACCCTGCTCTTCTCTTCTATGATGCTTTTGCCCAATGCGTAAATTACAGGGCATGAGGGCACAGTTCAGGCATGTGGAGGACGTGGTCCCAACTGCTGCAGTGGATCTGAGAGAAGCTGTATCAGCAAGAAGGGAAGTAACAGCACATGAGCCATGCATGACCTAAACGGTGTAGGTTCCATGGATGGCCATCTGTACCTTGCTATGCCATGAGATGTATGCTAATAACTTCACAATCAAGAGTAGGTCACAATACAAATATATCTCACAAACTCTAGATAAAATACTTCAAAAGGCTTGGGCAACCAAATTAAATCATGCAGTTATCAAAAACATGTTCCAGTTTCCTGTTTACCAGTTTCCTGTTTCGAAGTCACAAGTACCTGTCAGATTCCAAAAAGGTAGACATATTCCAAACTGTTTATCCCGGAAGTAAACAGTGGATTTCCCCAGTCCACTTTAATAATGGTTTATGGACTTCTCCTCCAGGTGCAGTTTGAGGAGGAAGGAAAATTGGGTGATATCCAGCTTCCAAACCCATCTCCCTTCCATAAAGGCCAAGATTGATTATATGTTGAGAGAAAGATATTTTCTCTTAAATATACTACTTTGTAGCTTCATGGCATGTCCCTTAGTACTTACATTTTTTTTTATATTTAATGTTTACTGAACCTTTGTGCACAATCAATGCAAACATAGGCAAACAGCACCCCAACAATTAAAGGCGGGTTATATATTTCTAAGTAAAGTCCCTCCTCTCCCTCCCCCTCTACCCACCCCCACCCTCCTCTTCCCCCCCAAGGAAAGGCATCACTGACCCGCTAAATCAGGGGTCTCAAACTCCAGTCCTGGAGGGCCGCAAACCAATCAGGTTTTCAGGGGATCCCTAATGAATATGCATGAGATATATTTCCATGCACAGCCCCCATTGTATGCAAATATATCTCATGCATATTCATTAGGGATCCCCTGAAAACCTGACTGGTTTGTGGCCCTCCAGGACTGGAGTTTGAGACCCCTGCAAATAGTCCAATAAGAGTCGCCAGCATGTAATAAAGCATTCACTCCGTTAGTGCTGCAGAGCTGTAAGTTGTTTCATCAGGGCAACGTGCCGAAGGCGCGTTCGCCACTCTGCTAGTGCCGGCACTACCAGCTGCTTCTAGGCCCATGCAAAATCTCCCCAGGCCGCCTGTAAACAGGCCCAAATAGGCCAAGTCCATTTCATATGCACAGTACCTGGCTAAATCCACAACAAACAGAAGCCCAAGTCCCTGCCAGTGTCCAGTTGAAAGACTGTGTGCACCTGGTTCCAGATCTGCTCCCAATATTTGACCACCTCCAGACACTCCTACCAAATATGAAGAAATATGCTGACCTGCACACAGTTCCACCAATAAGTGGACGAAACGAAGGGAAACGTCTTACTTAGATGGTCTGGGGTGCAGTACCATCGGTTGAGAAGTTTATAAGTATTCTCCCGTACAGAGACAGACAAAGCTTGGAGAGTCATATTTTCACACACCCTCATCCACTCCTTCTCCTCCATCTCACGCCCCAGATCACCCTCCCAAGCTCTCTGACAAGGGAATTTCTGTGGGGATTTCCCTTGCAGTGCCTGGTATAAGAGGCGTATCAAGCCTCTACTCTTCCAGTAGCCCTGCCATAAAACTTCAAGGTCATTGTATCCCTCTTCATAAATGGACCAAACCAAATCTGGTTGAAAATAATGGGACACTGGAGATGTGCAAAGAAGTCCCATGCTGGCAGGCTATACTTCTCCTTGAGCTTGTTAAACATGAGCAACTCACCTTTATTGATGAATTTAGCAAAAATATCCAGTTCTAACCATTCCCACCACTGAAAAATCCCTTCCCGTCCAGGCACAAAAGCAGGCATCATTCCCAAAGGGGCCAGGACCAATGTTCCCTCTAATTTTCTGTAGGTTGTGTGCACATAAAATATCAACTGTGCAGCTTTTGAAGGAAGGTTAAATTTTTGTGCGCCACATGACGACAGTCGGAGTTATATACTTTAAAATTTGACTACACGTCAGAATACAGTATGTACACCACATTGATTTTAATCAAATTAAATGAAAATAGACGATTACTAAATGAAGCGGAAAATTTCTAGTAATTACAACCACAACTTTTAAATTTTAAGACGTCTGTGTTGTTTTCTATCAGAATCAGAACCGTAATTTTTGTGCGCTCTGTTGTAAAGTATGTGCGCTTGCTCGGTGAGGTGTGTGCGCGCGCACATGCGCACAGCTTAGAGGGAACAGTGGCCAGGACTGAGAATTAAGCAATGGAGCTACTCGCTTCCAACCCCATCTCCATTGATTCTACAGATGCCAAAGATAGGGATTATGCCACCACCACCCCAACAAGGAAGGCCTCCACACCCACAAGAGGTGGTGCAGGGATACACTCCAAAGGATCCACCTTCATCTGTACAATCAAGCAGCAGCTTGAGATCCCCAAGGTTGAGCTCGCTCTCAACAACACAGACATCGTTACAACTACAGCAAGTAAATATAAATTATCTGGACAGAACAAAAGTACCTTTAAGTTAACGCTGCTATTACCAGTGCCAGTAACTTGCCATTAATATTGCCAGTAGCTTGCCATACCTGTGTTACTCTGACCAAGTTTACTGTTGCCAGTAGCTTGCTATACCTGTGTTACTCTTCCCAAGTTTACTGTTGCCAGTAGCTTGCTATACCTGTGTTACTCTGCCCAAGTTTACTGTTGCCAGTAGCCTGCTATACCGGTGATACTCTGACTAATTTCACTGTTGCCAGTATCCTACTATCTCTGCTACCAGAAACCTCCTATTATTGTGCCCACAATCTATCACTAGTGTCTCTAGCTTTTAATAACAATATTGTTTACAACCCCAACAACCCTAACATGGCCATCTCCTTATTTACCACATTTAGTCTTTACCTCCTAGCCAACGCCATTCAGAATTCATCAGCCTTTTCACCCACCCATAACAATATTCCTATCCTGCATAGCCTGGGAAGAAGAAATCACACCAGCTACCATCACACATCACAACATACACACCATATCAGACATTCACACCTTCTCTATATATCCCTCAATAACACCTATAGCCCCAAGCTGGAATCCACTCTCTTAAATAGTAACCTAAAGTGTGCCCTCATTAACTCACGTTCAGTTCGCAAAAAATGGCCAGCCATCACAGATCTTATTGCTAATCTTAACTTGGATATCCTTATGGTCACAGAATCCTGGCTATCAGATACAGACACTGTCCTCATAAATCAACTCATCCCTCCTGACTATTCAATACACACATGTCACAGAACCAACCGGAAAGGAGGCAGAGTTTTCATTCTAGCAAGAACTAATCTTCAGTTCCAGCTACTATCTTCTAGGAGTCTCATGCACATGGACATAGTGTCTGTTGCCAATAAGCACATCATTATAAATCTCATCTACAGAGCTCCTTCTTCCCCCCCCAGAAGACCTCTCTAATTGACCTGGCCTGCAACCCTGTAAGCCCACGAAAACCTAATTGGTTGATTGGCGACTTTAACCTCGCTTCCCTACAACCCACCTACTCTAACACCTTCCTTGATGCTGTGACTGATCTCAATTATACACAGATGGTGAACTCTCCCACGCACCTCAAGGGAAACGCTCTTGACCACATTTTTGCCCCCCAATCAGAATCAAATAACAATATCAACCTCTCTTTTACTCCTGTTCCATAGTCAGACCACAACTTAATCTCCTTCCAAATTCCATTCCAACAAAATCGAATCCCAACCAATCAAGCAAATTCAGCCTCCTCAGGATCGACAACTCACTTCAGATCCCTAGACAAGGATGAGTTCATCAATAGCGCTCTGCCAGTCCTCCGTCAATCAGCTCAAAATCTTGACGATATGATCAACAGATGGAATACCACCCTGAACTCTTGTTCACAGCTACCATCCTCAAATAAATTACCTGCATCCATCAAACCAGCAAGAAACAGAGAACCAGCCCCTTGGTTCTCTGCTGAATTATGGTCATCTCTTCAGCGTCTAAGAAAGCAAGAAAGAAAATGGCGTCGATCTCGATCCACAACTGACCAAATGACTTATGAAAACACTCTGAAGCAACACCATGAGAAAATATTCGAAAAAATGAGAGAACACCATATGGAGCTCCTCCTCCACTCATTAAATAAACCACATGACCTCTTTAGCATTGCTAAGTCCTTAAACAAAGCACCTTCCTCAAATCAGACGATATCAATTCAACCTCAGCCCTATGCCGAATATCTACAATCTAAAATCATTAAAACAAAAGCGGCATCAAATGCCCCACTCAGCTACATTCCCCAAGGACAGCCACCGTTAACGAACTTCATCCCCCCAACAGAGAAATACATCTCTGACCTTATTGCTACTATTAACACCACCACAGTCCCAAATGTTCCTTGTCCTGCTTACTGGATCAGAATGATGCATGCAGAGCTCAGCCCAACTTTAGCCTACATCATGAAGCTCTCCTTCTCAACAGGAACATTCCCAACAGCTCTTAAACAAACGTCTATACGCCCTCTCCTGAAAAACAACAAACTTGACCCGACAAGGACAGATTCATATCGCCCGATCTCGAGCATACCCCTTCTAGCCAAACTTATTGAAAAGGTGGTGCAAATGCAACTACAGCAACACATTGACATATCATCCCCTCTTGATTCCTGCCAGCATGGGTTCCGAGAATCCCATGGGGTAGAGACTCTACTCATCTTACTTATCAACACTTTATCCAGAGGTATTGACAAAATCGAAAACGGATTTGTACTCATCTTCCTTGACATTGCTGCTGCATTTGATTCTGTTAACCATGAGCAACTCCTCACTCGCCTTCAGGAAAAGGGAATTCATGGCCTGGCCTGGGAATGGTGCAAATCCTATCTAGCTGACCGTTGGCAACATGTTCGGATAGGACCCTCAACATCTGAACCATTCCAGCAACAACAGGGAGTATCCCAAGGATCCTCACTATCTGCTTTACTTTTCAATATATATATGCAACCTATTTGTGATATAA
Source organism: Ichthyophis bannanicus (assembly GCA_033557465.1). Lineage (NCBI taxonomy): Eukaryota > Metazoa > Chordata > Amphibia > Gymnophiona > Ichthyophiidae > Ichthyophis > Ichthyophis bannanicus. The sequence goes on from CM066032.1 coordinate 64,872,201, forward strand.
TCCGCTCCTTTAATATATGCAGCTTGATCTATGCAGACGATGTCTTGATATTCACACCAATCAAAATCATGCACCCTGACCTCTCCCCACTAATAGAGTGCTTCAATGTAATCACTGATTGGCTCTTATTACAAAATTGACGCATAAACTTTAAGAAAACTGAGGTACTATTCATAACCAAGAACAAGAACTTCTCTCCCCCCACTTCATTGAAGGTGCGAGATGCAGAGCTCCCATGTAAATCTGTAATACGCTACCTGGGTATCACAATTGACCAACAGCTCAACTTCAAAGAACACTTAAAGAACACCACCAAGTCCATCTACAATAAAATATGGACACTAAGACACCTAAGACCTCTACTAACCCAAGAGGACTGAATTAAAAGGAATTTTAACATTTTGTAATAATTTTGAAAAGTAAATCTGAAGTTAAAGTGTTTATTACTCTTCACCTGAGTTAAATAAGTGATATTCTGAGGAAAAGTGATTATCCTTGAAAGAAATAGCTGTTAAAGAGTTGTCTGAACAAATTTTAAATAGAACGTTATTATTCTTAGGTACACAATTTTAACAAAAGATATTTAATAATTTATTCTAGGAATTTAATAAATTGAACTAAAATTTAAATTAACAAATTTTAATTGCTTTATTTCACACTGTAGTAAGGAATAGAAGTTTTGGTGTAACCTTCCATTGGTAGCGGATACCATTGTCAATCCTTGATTTAGTTTTCTTTACTCTTACAGTTCTTTCTACGTAAATGTGGGAGAACTATAAGATATGGTTAGTGTCTTTCTGATAGCCCTCACAAGAATCCGAGGTATTCCTTGGCCTATAGACTACACTGGTAACATCTGTGGGAGTCTGTCTCTTTTTACTTATTAATGGTGACATCCCCCTCCTGGTGGGTGGGGCTATAGTAGGCAACGATTCAGGAGGGGGTCCTCGCCAGCACGCAAAACAGGTTTCGGTGAGAGACATTACATCTAGTGAATGCTTGAGGAGGGCATCATGAATAAGTACAGATTTAGAGGGTATGGACCTACAATTGAGTAATGCCAGGCTTAGAGTGAGGTAGGAAGAAACAGTGGGATGGGGTTGATTGAGGGAGTGAGTGTGTTCACACAGGGCACAAGACTGCCAGGTACCCAAGAAATGTGACCAGGAGGTGGCAGAGTGGGGGAGCTGAGGACGCCAACCACAATGAACAGGAATTGACGACATCAAGAAAAGGTGAAAGACAGTCACGAACGACAAAAGGACAGAGGTCGCGGAAGAAAGAAGGCAGAGTTACCCAAGTGAAGGTACGAGCGGGTAGTAGGGGAGTGCTTCTGAGCACAAGGCAGAGGAGGACTGGAGATGTCAACTGCGTCGGTGTCAAGGTCACCCCTAGAGTCGCCCCCAAGGAGCTCACCCAAGGAGCACATCCTGGTACTTGGAGGGGAACAGAAGACACAGACAGTGGGTGGCAGCGGAAAGCAGCATAGTCAAATTAATGCAAGTTAAGCAGGCACAGTGAGGCACAGATGGCATCACCTGAAAGCCCACATACCGAACAGACTGCTGGGCCCACTTGAACGGGTAATGTGCCTGCAAGCAGGCTACCAAGGTCCCCGGCAGTGGGAGATTAAGAGCCTCAGTTTTATCTAAATTAATCTTGAAGCCCAATACTGAGCTATACTCGCCCAGCTCGCGGAGCAGCACTGGTAGTGAGGTGAGGGGCACCGTGATCATAAACAATATATTGTCAGCAAACAAGGCGATTTTATGTTGATCTGATCCCACCGATATGCCCTGAATGTCGCTCAGGGCTTTCACCTGTGCAGCTAAGGGCCCCATAATCAACGTGAATAACACAGGAGACAGGGGGCAACCCTGTCTAGTCCCCTGCTCCAGAGGAAAGAACTCCAAGTAGCCACCATTAGTATGAATCGTCACTTCTGGTGCAGAATATAGTCTTGGAGGCAGAAGAAAAGCACGGGCCCACCTCCATTCTTTTCAACACGGCAAAGAGAAAGTCCCAATGGACCCTACTGAAGACCTTTTTGGCATCTATCGATAGTAACATAGCTTACTCCCCTCACGGAGCACCAACCAGGACAACTGCAGGACATACCATATGCTATCTCCTGCCTGCTGCCCCAGGATAAACCCTGTCTGGTCTGGATGTACCACTCCAGGAAGCAAGGGGCCCAACCTGTCCACTAGAACTGTCAAACTTTTCACATCAACATTAAGTAATGAAATTGGGCGGTAAGACCCACAAAGGGCCAGATCTTTACTGGGTTTAGGAATGACTGTGAAAGCGGCTTGTCGCATCGAGGGAGGCAATTGTTCGCCCTGTAAGACTGCATTAAAAACCCTTTGCAAGAGGAATCAAGGGGACTGCATTAAAAGCCCTTTGCAAGACAGCTTCTTATAGAAGAACCCTGTGAATCCATCCAGCTGTGAAGCTTTATGAGGCACAAGGCTGCAGATCACCTTCTGCACTTCATCTTCCATTATTTCCCATTCCTACCCCGCACTTTCACCCTCCTCTAATTGTTCCATCCCTCCCCCGCTGGCCTGTAAATATACACAAACGCTTTCTCACTCATCTCCTGAATGTCCGCTCCATTGTAAAGGAGTCAGTCTTGTGGCCTCTCCACATTACCTATAGTATGTGCCCACATCTGCTGATGCAATTTATGCACCAGGAGAGCGCCTGACTTATTGTCAAACTCATAATAGAGTTGATTCACTCACTAAAGCTGAAAGTAGATGCACTCAAGCTGCAGTTCGTTCAGTTGCTTCCTCACCTCATCAAGCTGCTCCTGAATTTTCCCATCCCCCTTCCATTTGTGTTCTTGTTCCAGAGTTTCGAGCTGCTGAGTCAGCAGCCAGACCCGCTCATTCCACTGTCACTTTTTCCGCACTCCCAGCTGCACCAGATGACCTCAAAACACTGCTTTCAGGCCATCCCAAGGGATCCCCAACCCTACTTCCCCTGTGTCGTTTAGCTCCAAATAATCAGTAATCACTGTCTCTAAGGTCTTGACCTCTTGGTCACCCTGAAGCAAAAAATCATGGAGCCGCTAAAACGTATGCGGGGAAGGCTCAGCGGGAGTTCCAAACACCACCTCCACTAGGGCATGGTCTCACCAAGTAATAGGACCTATCTTAGCCCTATCCAAACTATGCAGCCAATAATTATCTCCTAAAATATAATCAATACGACTATAAGTCACGTGTACTACAGAAAAGAAGGTGTAGTCATGCACAGTTGAGTTACCCACTTTCCATAAATCCACCAACCCAAAATCACGCATCTATTACACTAGCCCATGTGTCCCAGGATCTCCACCCCCGGTCACCCTTACTTGTCCATCCAAAGCAACATTAATATCCGTCCCCCACCAGCAAACGACTGTGGACCTTCCCCTCAAGCCAGCGACCCAGGTCCAACCAGAAGGCTGCCTTGTCCATGTTGGGACCATAAACACTAAGAAAGGTAACATGCTCTCTGAACAGGGGTACCCCATACAGTCAGTGTTCGACAATCAGTCTTCCGACACATTCCTCCCCCCACAAAGGGAACATCCCCACGGATCAGCACCACCACTCCAGCCTTCTTCCGACCCCCACCCTCGGCCACAATAAAGGCCTGGAATGACTGAGGCTGTAGTAAATGCTCATCTACGCCCAGTAGATGTGTTTCTTGGATAAATATCACCTGCTAACCCAAACTCCTAGTTTCATTGAACAACAGCTTTTGTTTTTGAGGGGAGTTCAAACTCCTGGCATTGATAGTTTCTACTTTCAACCTTCTGGCCATAATATCAATCTTGCAGCCAGCCCCCCCGATCCACCACCGATGTCTTTCCCCTACTACCTCCCCATCTCACCCCCCCTCCCCCGCCGAGGGCTCCCCACTGCCCTGCAGAACATCTCTCTGCCTCTTCAACTGGAGGAAGGAACCCTGATGGATACCAATATTGTTTAATCCCCCCTCATCCAAACATCCGCATTTCCAATCATTTCCTCTTTCTCCCATACCCTCCCCCACCCACTGATTACTAATACCTCTCACATGCAACGTCCTCCACCCCAACCCATCCTCATTCACCCCATACATTCTCACAGTGAACTGCTTAAACAATGAATCATAAAGCAATAACATAACCAATAATAATTTGCAAGGCAACAACCTATCCAGGTAAGACAGGAATAGCAGGAACAGTCATTCAGTCCATCTCACATGCTGGGCTCTGGCTCTTCATCGCCACAGTCCTCACTTCCTGTCCGTCCCTCCCTCTGACAGGTACCTCAGACACTGGCCCTTACTAGGGACTCTCTGCCCTGTCAAACCACCTGACTTGGTAGCAGCATTGGCAGGAAGATTCAGTGCTCCCCCCAGTGCAATTTTTCCTAGGCCTCATTTTCCATTCTCACTCGAATCCACCACCCATTAATGTCAAACAGAAGGCCAAAAGGAAAAAGCCAGCAATAGTGCAATTTCTCTGCTAGCAGGTAATGAGTGATGGCCTGAAGCACTTGATGAATCTGCAACATGCTGGCAGAGAGATCATGGAACATCTGCGTCTTTGCCCTGTCCCAGTCAGATTTGACTTTCTTAGTAGCAATTTTCATAACCTGGTCTTTTTGTGCATATGAAGACAGGCAGGCCATTATGGCTTGAAGCCGACCTCCTACTGGGGGACCTAGGGCCCGATGAGCCCTCTCTATTGGGACCGGCTTGAGCAATAAATTTTGGCACACTTTCTGAGCTATGCACGCTGTGTTGGTATACCGGTCGATTTTGGGAACCCCCCAGATCCTCAGATTGCAGCATCACGGTTTTTGATATCCCTAAGCTTGTCTTTCAAGGCCTCCTGTTTGCTTTTTAACATTGAATTTGGGCATCAGCAGCATTCGCCTTTTCCTCATGATGCTCTGCCTGGTATTCAAGGCCCTCCATGTGGTGGCTCAGATCCCGGATGTCACCCCGAATGTCATCAATGGCCTCGCGAATGTCCACTCTCGCAGAGACAATCTCATGCTTGAGATACCGTATCCATCCCCAAATGTCTGTCCGGGTGCAGTATTCTTATGTATGATCAAGCTCATCCTCTGTATCTGCAACTGAAGCCAAGCGGTCTACCACATTCTAAGTGTCCTTGCAGGACTTTGCCACATAGGGGGACTTATATTTCTCACGTTTTTTACAGATGGACATTGCTGCTGGTATCCCCAATGAGGGGGGCAATGCTGGTCCCAATCTGGAGGGGAATGCACGAGTTTCTCAGCTATAATTGGCGCCCCAAAGGGAGCTTGAGATTCAAACTACCATCTCTCCTGTGATGTCACTTCCTCAGTGCTTACATTTTTTGAAAGAGTAAACAATTGATTCGCGCCTACCCTTTCCACTTCTCTCAGCATTTATAGACTTCCGTCATATCTCCCCTCAGCCATCTCTTCTGCAAGCTGAAGAGTCCTAACCTCTTTAGTCTTTTATCATAGGAGAGTCATTCTATCCCCTTTAGTATTTTTGTTGCCCTTCTCTTTATCTTTTCTAATGTGCTATATCGTTTTTGAGAAGTGGAGACCAGAAGTGCACACAATCCTCAAGGGGTGGTTGCACCATGGACCAATGCAGAGGCATTATGATAGCCTTTATTTTAGTTTCTCTTTTTTTCCTAATGATACATAACATTCTGTTTGCTCTATTGGCCGCTGATACATAACATTCCGTTTGCTCTATTGGCAACTGTCACACACTGGAGATTCCAATGTATTGTCTACAATCGCACCCAGATCCTTTTCTTGGTTGGTGACTCCCAATGTGGAACTTAGCACTGTATTTATGGTTTGGGTTATTCTTCCCTACATGCATCACTTTGCACTTGTTCACAGCAAATTTCATCTGCCATTTGGATGCCTAGTTTGCTGGTGTCACAAGGTCCTCCTGCAGTTTCTCACAATCCACATGCAATTTAACAACTTTGAATAATTTGGTGTAATCTGAAAATTTAATCACCTTGCTTGTTGTTCCCAATTCCAGAATGTTTATACATATGTTAAAAATCACTGGTCCCGATACAGATCCGTGGGGTGCATCGCTATTCACCTTCCTTCACTGAGAAAATTGGCCCTTTAAACCTACTCTGTTTTTTATCTCTCAGCCAGTTTCCAATTCATAACAGAACATTGTCTCTTATGCCATTTCTTTTTAATTTCTTCTTGAGTCTCTGATGTGGGACTTTGTCAAACACTCTCTAAAAGTCTAAATACACTATATCACTTGAATCATTGATGCATACTAAATCAGGAATGTAAATATATATGAGGCTCCCAGTGATGGCTCCCCCCCATGTAAATATGAAATGTCCTGTTGTAATGTATCCCCATATTGTTTATTGTAAAACTGCTTTGACCCGGTGAAAAGCGGTATATAACAACAGCTAAATAAATAAATATCAATTTGCTCACCTTCATCCACATGTTTTTTTTAAGCCTTCAAAGAAATGGAGTAGGTTGGTGAAGCAGAACTTCCTTTGGCTCAATCCATGTTGACTTTGTTCTATTAAACCTTGTCTGTCTACTTGTCCAGTAATTCTGTTCTTCCACCATTTTGCAGACAGGAAGTCAGCATCAGGTGTCGGAGGGGGCAGATGCAAACAGCTCCATGACGCCGACGCTATGAGGTAAGCTCTGTTGGGGGGGGGGGGGGTGGTGCATGGGATAAGGTTCACTTAGGGTGCCTCATCTCCTTGTGCTGGCTCTGACCAAATCCTGTATTCCACAAAGGACTAAATCTAAAATAGCTTCTTCTCTGGTTGGTTCCCGAACCAGCTGCTCCATAAAGCAGTCATTTATTTTATCTAGGAACTTTACCTCCCAAGTATGACATTTATCCAATCAATACTGGGGTAATTGAAATCAGCCCTTATTACTGTATTGCCAATTTTGTTAGTATCTTCAGTTTCTGATAACATTTCCCCATCTGTATGTTCATTCTCTTCAGACAGACGGTAGTAAACCTGAACTGCTATTTTCTTCCCCTTCACACATGGAATTTCTATCCATAAAGAATCAATAACATTTTGTTTCCTGTAGAACTTTTATTCTCTGTTACTCAATGCTCTCTTTAACATGTAGTGCTACCTCTCCACCAATTTGATTCATGCTATCATTGTGATATAATTTGTACTCTTGTATGAGGACAGGCTTAAAGATCTTATTATGTAAATTTTTTTTAGAGGAAAGGCGGGATAGGGGTGATATGATAGAGACATTTAAATACCTCTGTGACATAAATGCACAGGAGGTTCTCTCAATTGAAGGCAAGCTCTGCTACGAGGGGACATAGGATGAGAGTGAAAGGGGAAAGGAGTAATATGTGGAAATATTTCTTTACGGAAAGAGTGGTAGATAGAATAGTCTCCCAGTGGAGGTGGTGGACACAAGGATAGTATCTGAATTCAAAAAAGCATGGGACAAACACAGAGGATCTCTAAAGGAAAAAAGGGGACTATTGTAGTTGATATGGAAGAGCAGATTAGATAGTCCATGTGGTCTTTTTTCTACTGTCATGTTTCTATGTTTCTGTGACTTTGCACTTGTCCACATTATTGTTCATCTGCTACTTGGATGCCCAGTCTCCAATTGTTAAAGATCCTCTTGCAATTTTAATAGCTTTGAATAATTTTCTGTCATCTGAAAATGTGATCACTTCACTTGTTGTTCCTGTTTCCAGGTCATTTATGACTATGTTAAAATGCAGCAGGCCTAACATAGATCCCTGGGGTACTCCACTATTCATTTCTCCATTGAGAAAATTTGGCCATTTAGCCCTACTCTCTGTTTTCTATTTTTTAACCAGTCCCAGATACACAATAGTACACTGTCTCCTATCCCATGACTTTTTAATTTCCTCAAGAGTCTGTCATGAGGGACCTTGTCAAAGGCTTTCTGAAAATCCAAATACTCTATATCAACTGGCACACCTTTATCTACCAATTTATTTATACCTGTCCGGCTGTGGCAGCATGTCGATGATGTGATGCCACAGAACATGACAGATGTGCAATGGTGAGCATGCACAAATCGTGACACCTTGTCTTGCACGGCGCACAATAAACCATGCAGTGATATGGCCCCTGAGGCAGTGGATGCCCCCTGCCATGGCACATGTCCACAGCCGAGGCCATGCACAGCCCACAACCAAGTACCATGGTGCCAAGGAATGCCTGTGTGCAATAAGTAGGAGCAAGAGAAGGGGGAGGACTGCAGAGGTGGCTGAAGGGGCCAGAGAGTTGACACAGGTGAAACACTGGCCTAGATGGCACTGTTCCAGATGGCACAGGGCATATGCCAAAGGGCCAGGAGAGTGGTGGGCAGGACTATGGTGGCAGACACCCAGAAGTGTACCATCACATGTACTCCATACCTGCTACCCATGGGTATGCCCCTGACCCCAGGATGGGCAGGCCACCAGACTGAGGCAGGATACAGGTATGCACAACTAGCGATATGGAAGCACCCAACTGAGCCCATGTGTGCCCCCCCTCCACAGTGAATATGGCGTGTGATGCACTCTAGAGGCTCTGAAGTGCCATTACTGGACATTGTACTGGAGGTGACCAAACCAGCAGCAGCATATCAGGGAGCGGCTTGCGGCTGAGGAAGGTCAGTGGGGTACATAGTGGAGCCCAACAGATATAGGGGGTGGCAGCCATGGCTACCAGCAGGTGTAGGCAGGCCACCTGGTGGTGGACTCTCTCTGTACATAATGATGGGAATGTGCTATGGGCAGCCGTACCATCCCCCAATGCACTATCCTGTGTGTGCACCAGCTGGCACTCAAGATGTGCAGGTGCGCACACACTTGGCTGGGGCATGACATGGATGGGCGGTACAGAGGCATACACCCCTAGTGGTGGCCCCAGGTGCACATTGTGCACCTGCTCATACTGTCCCCTGTGCATGCCCATTGCCTAGGGGGGTCGGTAGGCCACAGCTGGGCATGTGAGGGGGAGAACAGAGCTGGCTGGAGGTGGGCAAAGGAGAGGGCATGCAGTGTGCACTGTGGGGGAGGGATACTCCCATGGGCTGAAGGTGGGTTGTGTGATGATTCGTGTGTGGACCCCCTGGAGGTGTTCCAGTCCCACCCCAGGGCCATGCCTGTGCAGACCATTAACCCCCTCTTCTTTCCCCACAGCCAGCTCCAGGGGGTCCCGGACACCACTGGCCCACCATGCCCACCACCCAGGAGTGCCACAAGAGTTGTCCAGGAGAGTTGAAAGCACCAGTATCTCCAGCAGTGATGGGGATGAGGAGGAGTCCAGCGACACTGTGTCAGAGAACACCACTTTGGAGGAGGAGGGCAGCAAGGGGGCCATGGCACAGCAGTGGGATGGGAGGTCAGAGGAGGAAGGATTGCAGGGCCAGGGCGGGGAGGCAGAGGAGTCAGAGGAGGAGGAATTGGAGGGCCAGGGGCAGGGCAGGGAGGCAGAGGAGGAGGGATTGGAGGGCCTGGGCAGGGTGGGGATGGAGTGGAGTCAGAGGAGGAGGGATCAGAGGGCCAGGGGCAGGGCAGGGAGGCTAAGGAGTCAGAGGAGGAGGTAACAGAGGAGGTAACAGGGGGATGCAGGATCCACCCACCAAGTGCCCTAGGTATAGCAGTATGGTGCCAGGCACCACCAGCAGGCACCCAGTGGGGGGCCTAGAGGTGGAGCTGCACTCCCCAGCTGTGTACCACAGCCCCCAGCTAAGCGCACCCACAACCCTACCAGGGAGCCATGTGCTTGCCGCATGGCTCAGCACGGGACAAGCACAATGGCAAGTGGAGCCATAGTCCACTCTGCATAGCTGGGGGCCCCCATAGCCACCCCAGCACTTATGGACATGCCATGGCCATGCTGCACCAGGCCCCTCTGCGCCACCACCCCCACATCCCATCAGTGATTGGACTCTCACTGCCCTGGTGGCAGAGGTATGGCTTCTGAAGGAGGAGGTGTGCAGTGCAGCACAGTCCATCGCTGAGCGTATTGATGCCCTCATTAGTGCCGTTAGAGGGCACAGGCAGGGCCTTCCTGCAACATAGACAGTCCCACTGCCAGGGTATGCCCTACGATGGGGCAGCCTGCAGTTTGTACCTCTGTTATTTGTCTGCCACTGTTGGCACCATTGTATATATTGTCACATGTTTGCCAATAAACTGGTCCCATTTTGCAAACACGCTGTGTTGTCTATTTTGTGGGGACAGGGCATCGTGTCTGCATGGGTGGTGCAGGGGACCGGGGGAGGGGGGTCCGGGGTTTATGGGCATGGGGTGTGTGCCCCGTGGGCACACCCATTCTGCATGGGTATGGCAGAGGGGCACTACCCATGCAGACAGTCATGGGTACAGCCCAGCGCGGGTAGTGCTGCTGTACCCGCAACCATCTGCATGGGTAGCGCCCTTCTGCCATACTCATGTAGAACGGGCTGTGGGCACGGAGGCACTACCTGTGCTGGGCTGTGGCCACAGCCTGTTCTGCATGGGTAGCACCCTTCTGCCATACCCATGCAGAAAAGCCTGTGGCAGCATGGGTATGGCCCAGTGGCGCTGCACACACAGGCACGCCCTGCCCCACAGAGGCACATAGTCAGAATGATGGTGTGGTGCCTGTCCACATGCTACGATTTCCATGTCCACATATTGTGTTATCTGACCTACCCGGGTATCGCAGTTTGGGTGGCCCTGCATGCCTCTGTTGCTATCGCTCATTGATATGCTGCTATGGCATCCTACGGTGGCAAGCTGTCATGCAGATTTTTGAAACAGCACTCAGGAGCCTACGCATGTAGCAGATATGCCTTTAGATGGGGCATTTAACAATGAAGAAAAAACCTCCAAAAATGTGATGACACACAATAATGCAAAAGATAAAAGTCAAAACATGATATACCACCTGTGAATCCATTTATAAAGAAAACAGCATTTTTCAAATTAGCACTTTTTCTGTCGGGATCCGCCGACCCGAGACGAGGAGAGGAAAAGCTCCCCTCTCTATGTCGGCAGAAGCCTTTTTATCTTTTTAAATTAAGAAACAAAAGATTAATAGTAGTGAAAAACACTTATCTGAAGGAAAACCAAATTCGTTCAGCAAAAAGGGCAGCAAAGTTTCAGACAGCGACATGCATGTTTCGAGCCCAAAAAGGGCCTTGTATCAAGCGGGTTCCATAAATTTACGCGCCCTTGAAAAAACGCTGAACTCAACAGGTGATTTGTAAAACCGCTAAACCGCTGAATGGCTGCTGAACAGAGGCGTCACCAAAAAAGGAGGAGGCGCTAATAGCCCGTCATCAGAGAACCCCGAGGAGGGGTAATTACCTGGAAGGGAGAAACAGTTACAAATCCAGCTGTAAAATTAAAGTTTAACTCAAAGCAAACTCCACCAGTCATATTCCAAGTTCAATCTAGTGGGTAGCACTGTTTTTAATTGGAAAATCCAGCGTTGTTCACAACGTTGGAGCACTTGTTCCCGATCACCCCCCCGGGGGTCCAAAGGAATTAAGTCAATTACTCTCCAACGTAGGTCTCCAAACGTGTGTTGATGTGAAAGACAGTGCTCCACCAAAGGAGCCAAGAGGGTCTTGGTGGCCAATCGTGAAGCATGTTCGCCCAGACGGATCCTAACCGGGCGAATAGTTCTACCGATGTAAGACAGGTTGCAAGGGCAGGTAATCATGTAAACCACAAAAGGTGTTAAACAAGTGGAATGACCTGTAAATGAAAAAGACCTGCCCGAGAGCAAATGTGTCCATTGGACCCCCTCTTCAGTGGTAGCACAAAATCTACAGTTTTGACAAGACCAGTGACCTAAACGTCGTCCTTCAATCACAGGAGGGATGGGTGGGAGAACCGCATGAACCAAGCGGTCCCGGATATTCCTACCTCTAGTGTAGGCCAAACGGAGAGGCTTTTGAAAACAAGAATGTATACGTAAAACACCCCAATATTTCTTCAAAAGGGCTGTAACTTGGGAAGTATGTTGCATAAAAGGGAGAACTCCCGTCACTTTATCCAAATTTTCCTTTTGGGAAACGTCAGGAGGGGGTACAGAGGGAGATTCATAACCCTCCAAGAGCCACTCTCTATGAGAGAATCGGGCACGTGTGTATGCCTGATGGATCACCGCTGCAGGATAACCACGATCCAAAAGACGTGCACGCAAATCCCGTGCTTGGACCTTAAACTCCTGCAAAGAAGAACAAATTTGGCGTAACCGTAAGAATTGGCCAAACGGGAGGCCCCTATGAAGAGAGGAAGGGTGATGGCTATGATAGCGTAGAAGATTGTTACGATGACTCGGTTTCCGAAACAGAGAAGTGGTTAAAGTACCACCCTGCTTTCGAACCAAAACATCCAAAAATTCAATTTTCTGGGTATCAACATGCAGCGTAAATTGGATGTTGGGTTTAATGCCATTCAACCAGTCCACAAAAGTGGGATAGCTGATCCATAGTAGAGGACCAAAGCAAGAAAATATCATCCAGAAAACGAAGCCATAAACGAACATGTTGAAACGCTGGAGCCAAATAGATGAACCGCTCCTCCATGTCAGCCAGATATAATGTGGCTATTGAGGGGGCTACGGTAGCTCCCATCGCCACCACCCCATGACATTGTTGATAGAACTGGCCCTGAAAAACAAAATAGTTTCTTGTTAACACCAGCCGAGTTAAATCCAAAAGAAAAGATTTCGGGATCCGAGAGGGCGCTGTAGTGAAGGCCGATTCTAGCAGGGACAAAGCCTCCTCCTGGTGAATATTGGTATACAGCGCAACCACATCCAATGTCACTAAAAGGTAGTCATCTAGAGACTCTGAAACTGCAGACAGGAGAGTCAAAAAGTGTGACGTGTCCCGCAAGAAGGACTTGACTTGACGGGCTTCCTGCCTCAGGAAAACATCACTGAATTGAGATAAAGGTTCGAGGATTGAACCTCTACAAGACACTATAGGTCGTCCCAGAGGAGCTGATAGAGATTTAGGTACCCTAGGGACTGTATAAAGGACTGGAATTCTGGGATGGCGCTGTAATAAGAAGGAAGCTTCCCGTGAGGTGATCCATCCACGAAGGCGAGCGTCCTCCACCAAAGATTTAATCAACAGTTGCAACTGTGGTGTGGGGTCTGCTGGTAACAGTTTATAATATCTAGAATCAGACAGTTGGGACAGGATGCCCTGTAAATAAGTTGTATGGGCTTGTACCACCACGGCCCCTCCCTTATCCGCCCCCCGTATAACGAGATTTACATTAGTGGCCAGCTCTTTAAGGGCAGCTCGTTGTATATTGGATACATTCGAAAAGCGGTGTGTGAAAGATTCCTCACATTCCAATAACTCTTGGAGTACCAAAGATTGATAAACAGATATGGCAGGATCCAATACACCCGGAGGGACCCAACGGGAGGGGGGTCGCATAATAGAACCATCAGTGCTACCCCATCCGGAGAAATAGCAGAGAATTCGTAATTTCCAAAAAAACCAGAACAAAGCAATTCGCATCCCAAACGGGTCGTACGAAACTGTGGGGACAAAAGAGAGACCAAGATCTAAAACTTCCAACTGTGCTGGGGTTAAAACACCCTGGAGAGGTTGAGGACTGCTGTTGTCGGTGGGATCGTTGTCTGGTGTTTGGGGGCTCCCAGCGGTCGTCGGAATGAGGCCGGCGGGCTCGCCCCCCTCCACCACGTCGGCCTCCCTGAATACCCCGGGAGGAGTTTGTTGATCCCACAGGTTTTGTACCACTCTTTGAACCCTCACTCGAGTCCGTATCCTCTGAAGAGTCAGCAAAGGTAACCCGTTTTTCCGGGTAGGATTCGGGGTTCTCAATATCCCCCGTAGCAGATTTTTCATACATCCATTGATACACCTGGTCAGCCTCATAATCATTCTTGTCCCTCTGAAACTTGTTAGACTTAAAAGCCCGTAAATTGTCAAAGAAACTTTGGAGTTGACGATCCATATCTTCCAATTTGGTGGAGAAAAGTTCCTCACCCAGAGATTTTTGAAGAGAGGCCTTCATATCACATATTTCCTGAGAGATGGTTGTTTCTTCCAATGCAGTCCAATCTATAATAAGTGCTATGAGATCAAAACTGCATTTATTTAAAATGCAGTTCCATTTGGAGACAAATTCAGTATCTGATGAAAACAGTTTTGGGGCTCTTGGCATTCGAAGACCCCGAGGGATGATACGTGTTTTTAGGTATTGGAGCATAGCCGCCCCATGAAGCTGAGCTCGTATACCTCGTTTCCGTAGAGATTTTAACTGGGAAAGCATAGCCTGGTGTTTGTCAGATTCAGGAACAGTCGAATCAAAAATAGACTTGCGTTGTCGTAATTTGTCCAAATATTCTTCAGTGAACGCAAATGTGTCAGCAGCCATAATGAATCAGAAGGACACAAGTAACAATGAAGAAAAAACCTCCAAAAATGTGATGACACACAATAATTCAAAAGATAAAAGTCAAAACATGATATACCACCCATGAATCCGTTTATAGAGAAAACAACATTTTTCAAATTAGCACTTTTTCTGTCGGGATCCGCCGACCCGAGACGGGGAGAGGAAAAGCTCCCCTCTCTATGTCGGCCAAAGCCTTTTTATCTTTTTAAATTAAGAAACAAAAGATTAATAGTAGTGAAAAACACTTATCTGAAGGAAAACCAAATTCGTTCAGCAAAAAGGGCAGCAAAGTTTCAGACAGCGACATGCATGTTTCGAGCCCAAAAAGAGCCCTGTATCAAGTGGGTTCCATAAATTTACGCGCCCTTGAAAAATCGCCAAACTCAACAGGGGATTTGTAAAACCGCTAAACCGCTGAATGGCTGCTGAACAGAGGCGTCACCAAAAAAGGAGGAGGAGCTAATAGCCCGCCATCAGAGAACCCCGAGGAGGGGGAATACCTGGAAAGGAGAAACAGTTACAAATCCAGCTGTAAAATTAAATTTTGGATGGGGCATGGCACTGATGCATGCCGTAACTGCGTATGTGTAAGAGGACCTACACGGGTAGCTGAACACTACCTTAGCACGTGGCTACACAATGGCTGACAAGGCACCGACAGCGGCAAAGCGCACGCAGAGAAGGTGAACTTCACATCCACTGAGACAGCTATGGCCCTGGGGCTCATCCTGTAGTATTACACTGCCCTCTTCATGGTAGAGGATGCCAGAACCCAGCAGACAGCATGGCAAGACATCATACGCAGGGTCAATGCAGTCCACTGCCACAACAGGGATGTGGAGGACATAAAGAAGAAATGGTGGATGGTATAGCAGGTGGCGAAGGAGAATAGAGCCAGCAATAGCAGGCTGCCATCTGCGCATCAGCACAGAATCACCCCTCTGGAGGAGTAGGTGCTGCAGTACATGAGGAGGTTGCTATCTCAGGGGTGCAGGCTTTGATAGCTCCTCCACAGGCACACAGGAGGGTAAATAGCGGTGCCCCATAACCTGGGTGGGACCGTGACGGCCATGTATTTGTCTCTACCATGCCTCTGTCCACCTGTCAGACCATGGGTGTTGTGTGGGGTAGGTACGGTGCGGACTGTTCACCACCTGCTGGTTCCATGGTGCGCCTGGTGTCACCCCATAGGGTGACCTGGCAAACCATATCACTAACCTCTGCCACCTTTGCTCTCCAGAGACCTGCCAGGGATCCTGCCATCCCATCCTGGGACAGATGCATCGAGGGGAGCCTCACCATTCACTGCAGATGATACCAGTGCACAGCCAGGGTGCAACATAGCCATCAAGGCCGGTGTTCCTGCCAGGGCAGAAGAGCAGTCCAGTGCACCACCCAGAGCAGAGGAGCAGTCCAGTGTGCCAGCCAGGTCAGAGGAGCAGTTGGGTTTGCCACCCAGGGCAGTGAAGCAGGCCAGTATGACTGCCAGTGCTGGGGAGCTGGAGATGGATGATGCCCCACTTGCCAAGCTACAATTTGCCATCCTGGATGACCCTGTGGGTGCAGGGGGCAGTGATCTGGACCAGGAGCTACTGCTGGAGGGTGCGCCTGGTGGATGGCACAGAGGGCATACTTTTCAAGCTGCAAAGTATCCGGCAGGATCTGCAGGCTGCAGAACAGGCAAGGGAGGCAGAGCATGAGGAGTGCCTGGACCACAGATTGCATCTGGAGCATCACATGGTGACTGATGAGAGAGATGGCAACTTACCAGTCATCAATCATTGGTTCCCTCTGCAGTTTGGTGGGCCTCATGCAGGCACAGGGGTGGGTGCTGGGGCTGCCAGCGCAACAGCACAGCCACCTGCTAGCTCTGACCCATGTACATTAGCCTGCCCTGCTGGGGAGGGTGATGACACTGCCAGCACGTCATCAGACATTGCTCCACTGCATCGCAGTGCATGTGTCAGCAAGTGCCCATGGCCAGCGGGAAGCCCTGGGGCAGGGGAAACATGTGGGGGGAAGTAAAGTATCACTCTGCACACATTGTGTGGTAATGTTCACTTTATTGATAATTGAGGTGTCCTGTCCTGGTGGTGGTGAGGGGCAGTCACCTCAGAAACTGTCATGTATCATCTGCTCACGGTGGGCCAGTGTCCTGGCCTGCTGCTGGCTCCCGGACTCTGGACTATCACCATCTGCTGCCACTGTGGCCTCCCACTCCTCCATAACTGCTGGCTTTGGGTCTGGCACTCCACACATCCGTGCCAGGTTGTGGAGTATGCAGCATGATGTAAATATCTTGCATGCACGCTCCAGACTGTAGAGGAGTTTCCCACCACTCCTGTCGAGGCACCGGAAACGGTTCTTCAGCACCTCTATTGCGGGCTCCACAACTGCCCGGGTCTGCTGATGGGCGCCATTGTACTGCTTCTCCTGCCTGCTCATGGGGTGGCGCACTGGAGTCAGCAGCCAGGTCCTCAAGGGATATCCATGGTCACCTGTGGGGGCAATGTGAGCTGTGAACATGAGCACTGGGACATGCATTGGGTATTGTCTATGGGCTGCTATGGACAGCATACAGCACACCATCTACCAGCAGGGCAGGGTGCAATATCTACCAGTCAGTGACACTGTAGCAGTGAGATGACACCAACATATGGCTTGTGCGGCAGTCAGGCATTGGGTGGGGGTGGGAATGACTAATGATGACATGGACAGGCCTGTTGGGAGGAGGGGGGGCAGGGGCAGGGGCATGGCACAGGGATGCAGTTGGATGGTCTGCGGGATAGGATGGGGGCAGACTTGGATGTGCCCTACACGTACTGGTGCCATGTGGCTGTGCTACATGGCACCAGCCCGTGCTCTTCTGCATGCCACATGTTGGTGTGTGCTGCCTGCTTTTGACCATGGAGCTTCCCCTAGTTGTCACCGCGATGTGCATTATGGCCCGCAGTGTTCCTGGCTCTGCGGAACAGCAGAGCATGTGCACGCAGTGGTGCTCATGTGTTATGATACATACAAAACACATTTATTACTAAATGAATCTTTTAGCCTGGGGCTTACTTCTGACCAGATAGCAAAACTTAACCTCGATCCTTGGAATTCAGTTCTCTAAATTCAACTGCAAATAAAGAAGTACACACTGAGTGTTATATACAACAGTACAACTTCAGCTTAAGTGAGGAATTCACAGGTGTGCACCCTTGTGCAGGTTCTCATGATCCCCCTCAGCTAGGCCATCGCATCTCCTTTTATTAGGGAAAAAATGGTTACATTATACAAATTTAGCTCTACGTCAAGCTTTGTTTTTCTAGATGTTCTAGGTCAGAGCTGAGACATTTCTGCTCCAGCATTCTAAAAACAAAAGCATTTTGTCTCCTAAATTGCAACCTTGGCTTTTATAACACATCTCTCTCCAGACTGCTAGGCTTCAAAATGTCAGAAACATTCCAAGCCATTCTCCATATTAACCCTTTAAGAGCACCCTGGGACCCCAAGTTACTTCCAACATTCACCACCTGCTTGCATTACACAAAGCATCATACTACAGCAGGCGTATGTTCTGGGCCTGTCCTGGGGCTCACACACATGCACACTTACCTAGAAGCCATGCATCTCCAAGCTGACCCCCGGCTGCTACCTGTCCCAGGCTGGACTGGGCGAGGACAAAAGCATCGTGGCAGGATCCCAGGAAGTGGGCGCACACATCAATGAAGTCCATGTTGGCATCCACAACGACCTGCAGGTTCATCAATGTGTACCCATGCCTGTTCCGGTATGCCTTATGCTCCAGCCATGGTCCCCGCAGTGCAATGTGTGTGCAGTCTATACATCCAAGCACCAATGGGAACCCAGTGACATTGTAGAATGCCTGCATGGTCTTCTGCCGCATCTGCTGTATCCGGGGGAAGGCTTTGAGTTGGTGCATCTTCTGCAGTAGGGCCCTGGTGAAGGTTCCTATACTGTGGCTGGCAATAGACTGTGTGATTCCAACAGTCACCCCTATCACATGCTGGAAGCTGCCAGTTGCAAGAAATCCCAGGGTGGTGGTCACCTTCATGGCCACTGGCAGAGTCTGGGTTCTGGATGTGGAGGGCTCCAGGTCCACACTGAGAATGCTGCATAGTCGGTTATCGTTGCCCCATCTAGTCTGTATCTCTGGTAGACCTCCTCCTCCGTCAGTTGCAGGTAGCTCACCCTGGGCCTGTGTACATGTGGGGCATGGTACCTGCATCTTGGGTGCTGGGCTACAGCCTGATACTGGGTATGCACTGCCTGCCGCATCCTTCGCTGTGCCCGGGCACTGCGTGTGCATTTCCACCTCTGTATCACCATATGCATGGCCCACATGGCTTCTTTGCCTATCCAGTGTTACTTTACATCTGCACAGTTTGGGTACAGGCCTGAATACGCTCCCCTTGCTCTACTGTGCATTGTTCCGCCACTACATAGGTTTGCCGATCACCATCAGCAGTCATATGCGCTGGGAACCATCACTTAGGCCTACACGTTTAGTGATGTCCAGTGTCAGCGCACATGGGTTTTGGAAATCCACTTTACGCAGGTTTCACAGAGGCATGCTCCCGTTCCGCCCCCCCCCCTGGCTTTGGCACCTGGTGCTCTGTGGGTAGCTAGGCTTCAACAATTCAAGCTGCCTTGTTGAATATCTGGTTTACACAGTTATGGCGGTTTTACACTGGTAAGGCTGGCTTTTACATGTATAGCACGTGCCTAGGGCTTTGAAAATTTGGGCCCCATAACTTTAACTTAAGGATTGAGATAGTATACATTGGATTAGTAACTACACTTGATAGAACTATCTACATTAAATTAACTAGGTCAGGGACAATATGATTGGATAATTAGGTAATGGGCTATTCTGAGTCATGGACGGGCTGAGCCAGTAGGTATGATGGTGTTGAAGTGGCCTTGGAATAGATGCATCTTAAGCTTTTTCCAGGAGATCATTAGATCCATGCATTCTCTTAGCTCTGGGGGCATTCCAGATGGTGGGGGTGAAGAGGGAGCTTGCCTGATTGTAAATAGATTGTTTGCTTCTAGTCTTTAGGGTTGGGATGGCGAGCAAGTTTGATGCGTTCTGTCTATGAAGCCTATCATTCTTGGATCTTAATAACAGAGGCTGTAGACAGATTGCAGAACAGTTGTGAATGACTTTTAATGTTGTAATGAAAGCTTTGTATCTTATTCTTGAATGCATCAGTAACCAGTAGACGTGCTTTAAATTGGGGGTGATGTGTGTTTGTTGAGGGGTTTTCTGGATTATTCTCGCAATGGTGTTTGGGACCATTTGTAGAGAGTGGAGAGATTGTTTGGGAAGGCTATGGTATATGATATTTATTTATTTATTTATTTTTTTTTATTTTAGCTGTATTTATATCCTGCTTTTCACCGGGTCAAAGTGGTCAATTGGGGGATACATTTAACACGAGGGGATATGAGACACACACACTAATACATACAGGGAACATGGGCAATGGAGGGTTAAGTGGCTTGCCCAAGACCACAAGGAGTGCCTATAGGACTAGAAATCCCAGTCCCTCCGGCCTGAGATTGCTGTCCCCAGGTGGGACTTGAACCCCCGACCCTCCGGCCTGAAGTACCTTGTCCTAACCACTAGACCACTCCTCCCTCTAGATATTACAGTAATCTAGAATGGATGTGATTAAGGATTGGCATACCATTCGGAATAATTCAGGGTTTAGTAGGGGACGGAGGTTCTTTCGTGTTTTCAGTTTATGATATATGAAGTTTGTTTTCTCTTTATGTTTGAAAATTCAGCTTCTTATCCAATGTAATGCTCAAATATTTAACTTCGGATTTGACCTTGATGGTGCAATCCCTGAACTTCAGGAATAGTGGTGGTGAGAAGGATGGGTCCATAAATACATGGAGTGGCCTAGTGGTTGGGGCAAGTTACCTCAGGCTGGAGGGCCAGGGATTCAAATTCTGCTAGAGGACAGCAACCTTGGGCTGGAAGGACTGGGGTTTCTAGTCCCACAGGTGCTCCTTGTGGAAGCCACTTAACTCGCCGATGCCTCAGGTACAAAAACAGATTGTGAGCCCTTCTGGGACAAGGGAAAAATATATATGCAGTACTTGAACATACACCACTTTGACTGATAGAAAAGCAGTATATAAGCCTAGTTACATAAATGAATACATGCAGGACTTCTGTTTTTTCTTGATTAATGAGAAGGTTGTGTTGTTTGAGCCCTTGTCTTACATTGGAGAAGCACTTGGTTATGTTGGAGAAGTCCGGATTTGCAGTGTTGAGTGGGGTGTAGAACATAATAAGGCACATTCTAACCTGTACGTCTCCGGCTGTCCGGATGTACAGACATCCGGACGGACAGGAGACGCAGCTGATTCTGCTCCCGTGAGGGCTAGACATCCCCGCGGGAGCAGAATCACAGCACAGTGGCTGGACGTCCGGAATGTGTCCCTATTCAGGCACCTCGGACGTCCAGCCACTTACCTGGCTACCTCAGTCAGGCTTCTCAATGGAGCCACGGTGCCATGGCATCATATTGCCATGACATGGAGCTGCGATCCCCAGCTGTCGCCAAAATGTTTCTTTCCCCTCAGCCGGATCCCCGATCCAGCCTCCCATTGCCAGGGTCCAGCTGCGGAGAACTTCCTGCATGCCTACCTCCTTTGTCCACACTGCCAAAATGCCACATCCAGGGGGACTTATTCCACCCCTGAGATGGAATAAGTCCCCCATCTACTCGGTCGACCCTGGACGTACAGGGCCGACCTTGGAATAGGCCCTGTTCGTATGGAGAGATGACCCTCCCTCGCTCCGCCCCCATCTAAGGCTCCGCGTACAACTTCGATGTTTGTACGGGGAGCCTTTTGCTGGCAGCCACATTTGCACGAATAGCAGGGATGTACTTCCAGGCTGGACGTACATCCCCACTATTCGTGGCTGTGAATGACCCCCGATATCATTGGCATATATTTGGTAGTGAATCTTGTGTTCCTTGAATATTCTGCAAAGAGGTTGGATGACTATGTTGAAAAGGAGGGCTGAGAAGCTTTATCTTTGAGGCCCTCCTTGATGTTGGATAAATGTGCATGAGCTCTTGTTTCCAGTTTTTACTTACTGGCTGCAATCATCAAGGTAAGATTGAAACCAGGTCATTCTTATATTTCGAAGGCATGGTTCTCAAAAGCCTAACAAAAATAAAAGAGTGATCTACGTCACCTTGAACGCAAGTGGCATCAATCCAATGACCCGATCTTTAAAATCACCTATATGGAGAAACACAGAATAAACTGTGAGGAAACCCTATGATGAAAAAGAGAATACTACAAGAACATCATCACATGCTCAATAAACAAGCCAAGGGAACTCTTCTCAATAAACAAGCCAAGGGAACTGGTCCCTTAGCAAAGACTCTGCTAAGGGACCCAGTTGAACAAACCCCACTGGAAAGAATATGCCCCCAAGAAATGGCAAACTTCATCTGCTCTAAACACAAACCTACACCTTCTGAAGATCGCCCTTTAACTACCCTGATCCCTCAAAGTGCCATTCAGAGCATATGGTCAAAATTAAACATACCATCTCTGCATAATGTCGAGGACACGATAAAAAAACCCCCCTAAACACACCCACATCTGCACTTTATCCGTGCCCAGTATCCTGGATTAAGTTTGCTAGTACGCAGCTCAGCCCCTACTATGGAGTATTATTCATACATCACTATCTAAAGTGCACATGCCCACTTTACTCAAACAAAGCTCAATCAGACCTTCCCTAAAAAGTAGGAATCTAGACTGCAACGCTCCGAGCTCATATAGGCCAATCTCATCTATCCCTTTCATTTCAAAACTAATAGAAAAGACAGTGCAAACACAACTCCAAAATTACATTGATGAACATACCCCCGTAGTCTCCCATAAACATGGATTCAGACCGGATCACAGCATTGAGATTCTTCACACATCTCTGCTTAATACAATCACTTGCACCCAAACCTCTTCCCAAGGTTTCCTCTTCATATTCCTAGACATCTCATCAGCTTTTGATTCCCTCCCTCATTACCAAATCCTAGAGCCTTCATGACATCGGCCTTTGAGATGTAACATGACTATCCACATCTTTAGTAACTTTGTTCTTTATAATGGTTTCTATCATTTTACCTGGCACAGATGTCAGGCTTACTGGTCGGTAGCTTCCAGGATCACCCCTGGTACCCTTTTTAAAATTGATGTTACTTTGGCCACTCTTCAATTTTCAGGTATTATAGATGATTTTTGCGTACTTTTGGCACCATGGGATTTCTACCATCCGGCCCAGGTTATTTGCTACTCAAATTGCTTATTACATATTCCTAGTTTATTGAGATTTGTTTCAATTCCTTTGATACATCACCATTAAATATCATTTCTGGCATGGGTATCTTCCATACATCTTCTTCAGTAAAGACCAAAGCAAAGAATTTATTCAGTGTCTCTGCTATGACCTTGTCCTCCCTTAGTGCCCCTTTAACCCCTCTATCATCTAATGGTCCAAATGACTCTCTTTCACGGGTTTTTACCAATGTACTTGAAGAGGTTTTTATTATGAGTTTTTGCTTCCACAGCAAGCTTCTTTTCAAATACTCTCTTTGTTTGCCTTATCACTGCTTTGCATCTAACTTGCCAATGCTTATATTGTATCCTGTTTTCATCATTAGGCTCCTTACTCCATTTTCTGAAAGGTGCTTTTTTGGCTATAACAGCCTCTCTGATCTTACCTTTAAACCATACTGGAAGTTATTTGGCTTTCCTTCCACCTTTCTTAAAGCATGAAATACATCTGGTCTGTGCTTCCAAGATAGTATTTTTAAATAGTGCTCAGGTCTGATATAAACTCTTAACCTTCACAGCTGCTCCATTTAGTTTTTTCAAACCATTGTTCTTAGTTTATCCTAGTTTCCCTTTTGTAACTTAAATTCTAGCGTAGTGGATTTCCTTGCTGTCCTTCCACTATTTAAAAATCAAATGAGATCATGTTATGATCGCTATTTCCAAGCAGTCCCAACACTGTTACTTCTTGTACCATATCCTGTGTTCCATTAAGAACTAAGTCTAAAATAGCTTTCTCTCATGTCGGTTCCTGAACCAGCTGCTCCATGAAGCAGTCATTTATTTCATCTAAAACCTTTATTTCCCTAGTATGTCTTGATGTGACATTGACCCAACTGATAGTGGGGTAATCAAAATCACCTGTTATTATTGTGATTCCCTAATTTCTGTAAGCATTCTGGCCAGGCTGATTATTACCTGTTTGCTTTGTTTTAAAACTCTAAAAGGACTAACTACAAGCTAGGGTAAATTAATTCTAATTCTAATGTGATTTTTATTTCTTGTTGTAAACCGCACTGAACCACATAGTTTGGGACTGTAGCAGTATAAAAGTACATGATAGAATTAGAATTAAAATTCTAAAAGGCCTAAATACAAATTAGGGCAAATTAATTCTACAGCTTTAAGCCAAGCCAACAACTAATTTATGATTTTAAAGAATCTAAAATATAGGGGTATGTTTACTAAACCATTTTAACGTCACAGCGGTGGTATTATTGCGCGATAAGTGATGTTATCGCGCGATAATGTAACATTGTGCGATAACGTCACTTGTCACGCGATAACGCAGCAGCGGCGTTAAGGCACACTAACGCTGTGAAATCCGGGTCTGAAGGGTGGAGTAAGGCTTCCCAGAGGGCGGAGAGAAGGGGTCAATGGGCGGAGAGTCACCCAAATAAGTCCACGATCTCTTTTATCCCAAGCTATAAGTTATTAAAATGTAAAGCAAAGTTGTGCTCCTTTACCTGCAGAGGCTTCTTCTGCTATCTGATTCCTCTCTAGATGGCTAAAATGTCTGGACATTTTTCACAATTTAGCCCTTAATAGTTATTCCCCCTCTGTGAGTGAGCTTGCCTTCCCTGCTCCAGTGTCACTAGCGGCAAAAACTGTAGATAGGATCTAGATAACGTGAAGGCATCTCTAGCCACAGCAAGTGGGTGGGGTGAACTAGGGGAAAGTTACTGTACATTGTGGATGACATTGAAGAGAAGGGAATTTACATGTGTGTGTATGTGTATGTCTGTGTCTGAAGAATGACAGAGTGCATGCCTGTGTGTTTCTGAAGAGCAACAATGCATGTTGTGATAAGGAAGCTTATCATAGCTCAGGAAGGAGCTATAGAAAAGGTGAAGTGACTCTGAACAAGCAACCTGTCAGTTCTGGTAGAAATAAGAAAACAGAATTTTCCCATAAAAGACTACCAGTCCCAGAATGCACCAGGTTTCCAACAGCCATTAGAGGAGCTGAAGTGGGGAAACGTGTGTTCAATCAGGAGGGCTATGAGGTAAACCCTAAGCACTCATCTCAAAGGGCAGGGCCTGATTCAGCACAGCTGCGCTGTGTTAGGGAGGAGCACTCATCTAAGCAGAATAAAGGTAGAGTTTATTCTACAGAGAAGCAGCTTGAGCTTGATCATCTTCATCATCAGGAGGATCATCAGAAGCAGAAGCCAAACCGGACGGACAGAGAGGGAAAGAAACCCTTTGGAAGAAAGAGGAGAAAAGCCTTTGAGAGGTATAGAAGAGTCCAGAGCAGTACGTATACTGGGAGGCATTCCAAGGGCCAGCATACACCATTGGACTGGGGAAAGCCAGAGGAATGGTGCTGCAGAGCTAGGAATCTCCAGACGGTACCTGTGAGGGAGACGGCTGCACGTGGAAGGGACCCTAAAACCTGTGCCAGAAGGTATGTGAAGAGAGATCCAGTGTCCAGGGATCTGGATTGGAAGGCTGGACATAAGAACTGGACTACATACTGGCCAGGCTATATAGAGAGGAACTCTAACAGCAATGGAAGCTCAGGTATGAACACTGATCTATGCCCTAGCTATAACCTTGAAAGACAGCAGGGAAACAAGTATTCTCCTGAAAGTGCTCCATTGGGAGATTCATCTGTGCCAATCCATGATATTGAACCCATGCTTGTTGAAGAAGAGGGGGTGATAGCAGATGAAGAATCTGTTTACATGGACTGCTCTCTGTCTAAACTCCTTTGGTGATTTTTTGTTATAAAGTACAGCAACTATCACAAAGAAATACAAACTTGTTCTTTAATCTACTCAGAAAAGCTCCTGTGTAGGATTTCTAGCCACGCAGTAGAAAGCGAGCCAGCTAAGGGGTTTCAGCTGGATAACTGCTAGCAATTGAGCCTTACCTAATTGCTTGTGGGCTCTGAGAGAATCACTTCTGAATCTATGTGGGAAGATACAAGAAGTTAACCTGAGAAGAACAGTTGTTCCTTTCTTTGTGGCTTTTGTTTGTTGTTTGATATATTGCTAAGAGAATATTAGCTAAAGCCTACAGAAAAGACCAGTTTGTTGCCAACCAGGTCTTATTTCTTTTGCTTTGATTGCCTGACAAGTTCAAATGTTGTTTTCTTAATTTTGTTTTTCCAAGTTTAACATTGAAAGCAAGTAACCTGATTTATGTGCTACCAAGCATATCTGTGTTGGGAGAAATAACCCCATAAATAAATATCTTATTGGCTTTACCCAAAAGCACAACTAATTATTGTGAGCAGCTGTGTCTGGTGTGAATGAACTGCAATGCCCACAATCCCTTGCAAATCATATAGATATATGCACTTGCCAAGACTGTGAAGATTCTCACCCAGGCAGCCGTCTGACAATGTGTGTGTCTAAAGAGCAAGAGTGTGTGTGTGCAAGAGTGTTTCTGAAGAGCAAGAGAGTCCTGTGTGTGCGGGGGTGTTTGTGTTTGTGTCTGAAGAACCAGGGAATGCAAGTATGTCTCTGAAGAGCTAAAGAGCGTATGTGTGAGTTTGTTTGTGCGTTTTTATGTCTTTCTTTGGTGAGGACAGTGTCATATAAATAGAGGAGAGCATATTCAACATGGCGGCTAGGCTAATTAATCACTTAGCCATCGCCACTTTCATTTAAATGGGATATTAAGCAGCAGAACATACCTGGATTCTGTCATGGAGTATGCAGGTTGGTCGGGCACAAGAGGCGCTGTCCAATTAGCGGTAATAGAGAAACGAGAGCGAAGTGAAGAAAGTCACAACCCCTAGTAGTTGGTTGAGGAAAGAGCTTTATTGAAACATCCCTACACAGTCTGTGTTTTGGCAAAGATGCCTTCTTCAAGGAGTAACCTCCAACAACAAAGATATAATTTATTAATTACATAAATAATGGAGAGCATAAAAATATTAAATAAAAACATAAAAATGAATAAAACAGATACAGGATCATTCTAAATGGTTTAGCGTGGTTTGGATGTCTGCAGACGTGAATGTGGACATCAAAACCACAGAAACATCTCCATAAACATTCCACAAAGTCTTTCGCAGATGTCTCCAGTATGGGGACGTTCAAGTACGCATAAGGGTGTAGTGGAGGCATGTCTGGGGAGGGGCAATGGACTTACAGCTCCCTGTTCGATCCCAGAAGCATCGGAGTCGTCTGCAGGCACGTGCATGTTTATTCCTGCTCTAGGCATGAATAGGCATCAGGAAAGTGCTTGTTTTCACCTTAAAATGTAGAGAGAGTGTAAAGAAGATGGAGAATTAGGTGACTAGCTTTAGATTACAAAATCCAAACTGCGGTTTGAATCCTGGCTACCCAGCTTTTAAGCCATTACTCTAAACATTATGCTATTAGACATCTTGGTTTTGAAATGCTCTCCTGGGGACGTCTACATAGACATTTGATGCACGTGCCTATTGGGCACATCCATGTTTCTGGAATTGTGCCTGAACTTGCATGTGCCTGCCTCTCTTTCAGACGTTCTGGTTTTGACATCCCAGAGTGCACTTGGACGTCCCATTTGAAATGTGCCTTATAATCAATAAAACCATACAGAAACCAGAAATTAAAATATATATGAACAACAACAAGCAATAAAAACCATATTCAAAAATATATTTACAATGAACCAAAAGGACAAAAGGGATATGAAAAGCATATAAAAAGCACATTAAAAGTAAATATATGTTGCACATTATAAAACACATTGCAGGGACTGGAGGACTATAGGAGAAAAGGTGATTCCTTCATAATCTATACTGAAAAGCTATACAACTATACAAATTAGTATAACATGCAGGAAATCAAACAGTAGGACACAATTTATAACAATTTTTAAATTGTGATCATAAGGTACTAAGGAGTGCAGGAGTAGTTTAGTGGTTAGAGCAAAAGTCTAGTCCCAAGCGATCAGGGCTTGATTCCCACTGGCACTCCTTGTTACCTTGGGCAAGTCGCTTTATCCTCCATTGCCTTGGAAGAAAAGGCCTGATAATCTACTTCTGGTTATACCTTGCCAAGAAAACTCAGAGGCTGCTGGGTCACTAGGAGTCAGCATTGACTTGATGGCATTAAAAAAAAAAAAGGTACTAAGAGGAGAGAACAACTTATTATACCTCCTAGTCAGTTTTCTTCTATATGGGCAGATCCATGGGGAAACCAAATAGATTATAAGGAATAAATCTAGCATATTACTTGAGAAGGGAAGGAAGGAAGGAAGGGAGGGCAGGCAGAAGGAAGCAGGCTCCATAATATACTAAATGCCATTTAAAAGGACTTGCCAGATCCAAACGTACAAGGAGAACTTACTGTGCTGTAATCAGGATTCTGGAAGAATCCTCTTACATGTCTGTGCAGTGCTGCATACGTCTTGTAGCCCTATACAAATGCTCAGTAGTAGTAGTAAGAAGAGTATGGGGTATATTGTCAACCGGAGCAGAGATCATTTGGAATACTGCTGCAATATTGAGAACAACTGCAAAATAGAGGGGTTACAAACAAAATAAACTATAAAAAGTATATAAAATATAAGGGATCAAACTAGGGCCCTAATAGTGAAGAAAAGAACGGCACATTAGTAAACGATACATGAATAAAAAGTGTAGGCTCTTGAGGAAAAGTAATAAATCATAGGGATTAAACACCAGATTTTAATCTGGCATTTCTTGCATATAAAATCGTAGAATTTAGAATTATCCTTAAAAAGTTAATCTGTACATAGTTCCCCCGGTTGTCCTATTGTTGAAGTTCCCTGTTCAATGTAAACTCAATGTTACTTGTATGCATTGTAGTATGTTTCTTGTTCAATGTACACCGCACTGATTGTAATAGCGCGGTATAAAAGAATTGTTAAATAAATAAAATAAATAAATAAAATAAATAAATAAATAAATAATGCAAAAACTTACCAGTCCTCTTGTATTCACCAGTGCATTAAACGCTCAAAGTTGAGTGTCGGCAGGCACGCAGCCACCATTTAAAGAGGTAAATTTGGACACCAAAATGTGCATAATCATCATCATGGAGACATGACGTTAGAGGAAGTACGTACTATATTAAAGAATATGTAAATCTGCAAGGCACTGAAATACAAAATGAACCTTAAAAGCAACCAATTTGCTAAAAATGAAAAAAATTAAACTTAAATCAAAACCAGATTTAAATGCACTCAGCATATTCAGCTTGGCTAATTAATCACTTAGCCATCACCGCTCTAATTTAAATTGGATATTCCTCGGCAGAATATACTTGGTGTCTCCCACTGAGTATGCGGGTTACCCGGGCACCAGAGACACTGTCTATTTAGTGGCAATATTCAGCTGCTAACCAGATACAGCCATTCCTCTGTCCTAACTTTACCAAAAAAGCTGAATCTCCCCACTAACTAGATGTCTGTCACTACCTCTGCTGCACCCACAGACTGTCCAAATTTTAACCGGGCATTTGGTGGTCTGTGGGGATGTTGCAGTGACCATGTTTTAGCTGCTTAGCAGGTCTGCTAATCAGCTAAAATGCTTTGAAAATGCCTCCCAAAATTTCCATTTAAAAAGTTAGGCTGAAGTAGAGAAGTCCATTGTGTGCATACTAAGTGGAGGAATTTTTCAGCCTGGGGAATTTACCCATCTAACTATCTAGTTGCCTGGGCAAATTCCTTTGAAAACTGCCCTAATATTGTCTCCGCTCTGTTGATATCCTTTCAGAGGCAGCAAAAATAGCCAACTATCTTCTGTTGTTTCATGGTCCTAGGTTTGGAGGAGTGAAGAAGGCAAGGCCTCCCTCAATGCTGCCTGTTATATTTGGATTTCGGATCTCTTCCTCTGCCCCCTTCCCCCAGTCCAGGATCTTGCTCTCTGTTTCAGTTCCGTCACATTATCGAGCCACACTAACACAGAACTGTAAGGTCCGTGGCCCGTTGCAGAGCTTTCTGGCCCTACGCTGTTGAACCTCTATGGTGTTCCCTCTCTAAAGGAAGTCTACATTAGGGGGGGGGGGGGTGGGACGCAGCAGATATTTAACAGCAGACTGTGTGCCTCACTGTTTTTTATTGCTAGTGCTGATGTGACTTAGTAATGTCAAGTAGGCACAGCAGGCAGTACAATGCTGGATTGTGGCAGGAGAGAGCTGGAAACTCTGGATGGGGAATGCTGAACAATGTGGGAGTCTGGAGGAAGGGGAGGGCTGGGGAGATGATGGGTCATGTTGAGGGAAGGGTAAAGAGGGGAGATTGTTGTTGTTGTTAAGTGCCATCGAATCGGTGACTCATGGCGACCCTCTGGATAGCTATCCTAAATTGTGTTCGGTCTTCAGTCAGGTGGTTCATTGTTGACAGACTCGTACCCATAGCTGCTGTTATTGTATCAATCCATCTCATTGCTGGCCTTCGTCTTTTGCGTTGACCTTCTATCTTGCCAAGCATGATGTCTTTCTCTAATGATCTCTCTCTTTGCATGATGTGTCGAAAGTATGAAAATCGAAGTCTTGTCATCTGAGTTTCTAAAGAAAGCTTAGGTTTGATCTCCTCTAGTACTGACTGGTTTGTTCTTCGGGCAGTCCATGGTATATGCAGTATTCGCCGCCAGCACCATAATTCAAAGGCATCAATTTTCTTCCTGTACTAAACCATATTTGTGTGGAGAGGAAAGAGGAGAGATGCTAGATCACGTTGGGGGGAGGGGAAAAAGGGGAGATGCTGGACCATGTTGGGGGTGAGAGGAAAGAAGGAAGATGCAAGATCAGATGTAGAGGAAGGCAATAGAGAAGGGGAGGTTGGACCACACAAGGGAGAGGGGAGAAAGGGAGTTGTTAGATCTCATGTGGGGGAAGGCAAGAGAGAGGAGAGATGCTGGATCACATGGAAGGGGAGGGAAGAAAGAGGGGAGATGCTGGACATAGGGAAGAGGGAAGAGGGAGACAGAGGGGAGATGCTCTATTGAGGGTAGGAGAGAGAGAGAGAGGGGCAAGATGCTAGACTGCAGAGAGGACAGACAGATATGGAGACTGGTACTGGCAGATGGTGGGGTGGGAGAAGAAGGCATTATGTTATTTAGAAGAAGAGTCTGATGTTGGGGTTGGGAGTAGGGAACTGGGGGTCTTACACATGGGATGGGAGAAGAGAGCTAGGGATTGGATAGGAGAAGAGACCTGATCCCGGCAGATGCTAGGGGTTGGGTTGAGAGAAAGGGATTAATTTTGTGAGAAAGGTCTGATGCTGGGGTTTGGGAGAAGGGTGCTGGGGGTTGACATAGGGTCTGTGGCTGATGCAAAGAGGGTGGTGGTGAGAGAAGGGAGCTGATGCTGGAAGAAGGAATCAGGATACTGTGTGTGTGTGGGGGGGGGGGGAGGGGGAGGAGAAGCAAGTGCATATGCAGCAGAAGGTGGGGATGGATGTTGGGGTTAAGAAGGAGGAAAAACAAAATAACAATAATAGAGAAGGAAATAGGTGGCAGATGCTAGGGGAAGTAAAAAGGAGGTTTGTGGAAAGAGGCAGAGAAATAGATACTGGGGTCAGGGAGGGGGAGGGGCTAAAGCAATGCATGCTGGGGAAAGGGGAGAAATATGCAGAGGGCTATGAAGAGAGTGAGAGACAAAGACAGGGGATAAGTCTTTGAAGGAGGTCAGAGAGGGTGCGGGAGATAAAAGGGAACCACCACCCAGGAAAAGGATTTAGGCATCATCGTGGATAACACATTCAAACCCTCCACCCAGTGTGCAGTGGCGGCCAAGAGAGCAAATAGAATGCTAGGAATCATAAGGAAAGGAATGGAGAATAAAACAAAGGATATTATAATGCCTCTGTATCGTTCCATGGTGAGACCACACTTTGAATATTGTGTGCAATTCTGATTGCCATATCTTAAAAAGAATATAGCTGAATTAGAAAAGGTATAGAGAAGAGCCACCAAAATGGTAAAGGGGGTGGAAGGATACCCTTATGAGGAGAGGCTTAAAAGGTTTGGGCTCTTCAACCTGGAAAAGAGATGGCTGAGGGGTGATATGATAGAGGTCTTTAAATTAATAAATGGAGTAGAACAGGTAAATGTAGATCGGTTGTTTAATCCATTAAAAAGTAGAAAGACTAGGGGACATGCAATGAAGCTACAATGTAACCCATTTAAGACTAATAAGAGAAAATATTTTTTCACTCAACATGTAATCCAGCTCTGGAATTTGTTACTGGAGGAAGTAGTACAAGTTTAGACAAGTTCCTGGAGGAAAGGTTCATAAACCATTATTAAAGAGGACCAGAGAAATCCACTGCTTACTCCGGGACGAGCATTGTAGAACCTATGTTCCATTTTGGGAACCTGAC
Organism: Ichthyophis bannanicus; assembly: GCA_033557465.1. Classification (NCBI taxonomy): domain Eukaryota; kingdom Metazoa; phylum Chordata; class Amphibia; order Gymnophiona; family Ichthyophiidae; genus Ichthyophis; species Ichthyophis bannanicus. The sequence continues at coordinate 64,904,309 of CM066032.1, forward strand.
AGATTCTTGTGACCTGGATTGGCCACTGTTAGAAACAGGATACTGGGCTTGATGGACCTTGGTCTGACCCAGTATGACATTTCTTAAGTTCTTATGTAAGGGAGGACGTGAACTTGAATAAGAGGTAAGACTTAAAAAAGGGACTGGAGGTGGAGCGGGAAGAAATCAGGGTTGGTGAGGTGACGTGAGGCAGAGATAGATAAGGCTGGAAGGGGATGCATACAGAAGGTGGTAAAGAGGGACTAGAAGGTGGGTGAAAGGAAGAAGGGAAATAGGATGCTGGAGAAGGAATGAGAGATGGAGACTGGGAACAGGGGGAAAAGGGATGTAAGAACAGAAGACAAAGCTGATAAGTAGGTGACAGATGAAAAGAGGGTGACTGAGGATTGGAGTGATGGGGGGAGAAGGAAGAATAAAATCTAGCTGTGGAGAGATAAAATGTCAGATAGGAGAATGGAGGAGAAAGATGAAAAAGCAAGATCAATGTCAGAGATAGATGTAATGGTGAAGGGGAGAAGACAGTGGGATTGAAGAAAGTGAAACTGGAAAAGGGCTTAAGAGAACAACAACCAACGAAATAGCAAAGAGAGACCAGCACCAACACCAGGGATTTTTATTGTGGCGGTATGCATCAGTATACCATACCAGTACCTTTTGTCCTCCCAGATAGCCTGCGGGTGGCTTATACATGCGCAGGCGCAACACATGCTTGGTGGCTTGCACAGTGCATGCCATTGTCCGCCTGACTCCTGAAGCTGTTGGAATTTCACTGGCACTCACCAGCTGTGTCCAGTCACATGACCCCCAGGTCTCGCTCTTACCAGGCAGGATCGTCAGTGCCTCCCAATCATGGCTGTGGGCACACATCAAGCCCTCCTGACCTCCCAACCTGTTGTGGGTCTTTTCCCCAGCCAGCCCCCCTCAGCAGGTGCGTTCTGGCTGGCTTCCCACTGACTGTCTGCCCGCCCAGCCATTTTGTTTTCTGGCAAAGCAGAGACGAGAAAGGATCAGCCACCGGAAGAAGGCTGTATCAGAGTATGAGAATGTCAGTGGAGCCAATTCCTCCACCTTGGAGCACTATAGGAATGATAAGAAGTAGTATTACTAGTAGAAGGAAGTGTCCAGCTGCACACCTTGGGGGGGGGGGGGGGGAAGTTGGGGGGTGGGAATAAGGGCAAAAAATGGTGAGATTTAGCTCCACCCAAAAAATAATTTTTGGGTCTGAATGCATGGTAAACATGCCCCTGAGTGCTGCAAAGAAAAGGTTGGGAGATGGGGTGAATAAGGTTGGAGCTAGGGCAGACCCAGAAACAGTGTCTGCAGGGCAGTAGTATGCATTTGGGAATTGAACATGTAACCACGTGCACGTTCTGACCGACTGCCACCTAGTGGCTCAAACCAGTAGTGGCAAAGGCTTCAGCCATGCTAAAACATCCTCTAATACAGGGGTGTCAAACTCAAATACACAGTGGGCCAAAATGTAAAACTTGAACAAAGTCGCGGGCCAGCATTGAACAAATGAACCTTTTAATATGGACCCAAACAAGATTTGCTTTAACATTGAATATGAAGCAACACTTATTATTTATTTATTTATTTATTTATAGACTCTTATATACCGCACTATTAAGCATCAGCGCGGTTCACAAAAAACAGTGAGATACACAATTCAACAGTACTTTGTGTTATTACTATACAATTTATAACTTAATAGTTCAGATATGCAAAAAACAATTTCAAATAAAAAAAAACATCAATGACATTCATTTATTAAATAAGATTTAAATAATAATAAATAATAATTTTTAAAATAAAATAACAATAATAAAATTAATCAACCATTTAAGCCCATGTCTTGGAGTAGCAAGAAAAAGTGCATAAAGAAAACGTTAATTATTGCTCAGTTTGCTGCACACTGATCTAATCTGATGTGCCCAAGCCAGATACCTGGCATCTCTTCTTGGATGATAGTTCATCAATGTCTGGGCTCAGGCTTTGAGCTGAGGAAATCCTCAGTATCGAGCGAAGGTGTTCATCAGTCAGACGTCTCCTGTGAGATATTTTGGTCATCTTCATCGAGGAGAAAAGTTGCTCACATAGATAAGTGCTGCCGAACATGGAGAGCATCTGAGCAGCTTGGGTGCGGAGCTGAGGCATTGTGTCAGGGATGAACTGTGGAAACTGGGCGGCGCCCACAGCATCATACTTTGACTTCAGCGTGTCATTACACTGGAGTTCAATTGGCTCCATTTGGAGGTTGGTTGGTGCGTTTTCCACATTAACTGCAAAGGGATTACTGAGCAGTTCAAACCTACATTTCTGGACATCAAAGTCGGCAAATCGCCGGCTAAACTCAGCGCCGAGTACACTGAGTTTTTCAGCAAACTGTGCGCATGGGAACAAGTTGGTAAAGAACTGCGTTTTCATGGTTTGGCAGCAGGGAAAATGGCCAAGGTTTCCTTGCAGCATCTGATTCTCCCACAGGCACAGTTTAGTTTTAAAAGCCCTCACTGCAGCGTACATGTCTGTGATGATGCGCCCCCGCCCCTGAAGCTGCAGGTTCAGCGCATCGAGATGGCTCGAGATGTCACACAGAAAGGCCAGCTCACACAGAAGAAACTTTTTCTCCCGAAGCTCTGCTGCGTCCTTCCCTTTGCTTTCCAGAAACTGACATATTTCCTCATGCAGCTCAAAATATCTATTCAGTACTTTTCCTCGGCTTAACCATCTCACCTCTGTGTGATACGGCACGTCTGCGTATTCCGAACCACACTCCTCCAGAAAAGACTTAAACTGGCGGTGATTCAGACCTTTGGCTCTTATAAAGTTAACTACTTGTGTTACTGTGGTCATAACATGTTCCATCTTTAGGGCTTTGCCACACAATGATTCCTGATGTATGATGCAGTGATAAACAGTTAGTTCACCTGCACAGTTCTCTTCCTGCATCTTCTCCCGGACCCTGCCCACCAGTCCACTTGTTTTACCGCACATCGCTGGCGCACCATCTGTCGTTAATCCCACGAGTTTATCCCACGGCAGCTTTATTTCAGTTACGCATTTGGAAACCTCCTCAAAAATTTCCTTTCCTGTGGTTGTGCCATGCATTGATTTGAATCCCAATAGCTCCTCCGTAACACACATATTTGAGTCCACTCCACGGATGAAGACTGACAGCTGAGCAGTATCAGATGCGTTGCTGCTCTCATCCACAGTAAGGGAGAATGCAACGAAATCTTTTCCCTTTTCCAAAAGCTGGTCATACAGATTGGTGGCAAGATCACATGTGCGATCAGCTACTGTGTTTCTGCTCAGGCTCACGTTTGAAAAGGCTTGCTTTTTCTCTGGGCACACGATGTCACAAACTTTCAACATGCACTTTTTCACAAACTCTCCCTCATTAAAGGGCCGGGCTGATTTTGCGATCTCTGCTGCCACAATATAACTAGCCTTTATAGCAGCCTCACTTTGTGATGTGGCTTTTTTGAACATATTCTGTTGTGAAACCAAACTTCTTTTCATCTCCTCCACTTTCTGGCTCCTTTGAGTCATGTCCAGGTCCTTGTACTTGTCATGGTGTTTTGTTTCATAGTGTCGTCGAATGTTATACTCCTTAGTTATAGCCACGTTGACTCCACAAATCAGACAAACAGGTCTGTCTTTTACATATGTAAACAAATATTCTGTCTCCCACCTGTCCAGAAAGTTCCTGTTGTCTGCCTTTCATTTTGCCATTTTTGGGAAGGTGTACCACAGTGACAGATGTAGCTTGAGATCGCTATGACTTCTGTCACACAGGAGAGGGCGTTTCTGGGACCTGTCCTGATTGACGCGCCAAAACAACAGCAAGGCATTATGGGATTTGTAGTATTAGCGATGAATGAATGCGCTGTATAATACTGGCGGGCTAGCTCTAGTAGTCATTTGGTATAGCCTCGCGGGCCAAATATAATTACACTACGGGCCAAATTTGGCCCGCGGGCCAGAGTTTGACACCTATGCTCTAATAGTAAAACTACTGTGACAGCTGAGCACAGGGTCAGAGAGGGAAAGCATCTATAGGGGGTTGCTGTGCCTTTTTCTGAGGACCAGTTAAATTTGGTGGGCCATTGCAGCTGAGTGAGTGTAAAGATTTGAATTTGGAAGAGACTGGGAGAAAACTGCATCTTCTGGAAACGTTTTTCTGTTTTGTGTGAGTGCGACGGAGCATGGATTAGTAATTTTGGTTGACTTGGAGCCATAGTTCTGAGAAATTAAATTCCGTCCAACAAACTTCAAATGAGAAGGTGTGACTGAAGAGAATACTCTTGAATAGCTACTGAAGGATATTTAATAGAGTTATTTTTAATGTGGTGAGTGGGACTGAATAAAATACCAGCAAGACAGCTTAAGAAAATCAACTTTTGGCACTATTTTATTATTAGAAAAAAACAAGGGACATTGAGCTGTGGGCAAACTAATAGTTGCCTAAAAGAAGCTGAAGAATTTGCTATGCTCTGTTCCTACTGTGTCATAGCAGCTGACAGAATTGTGGCTGAGCTGTCCATTTTGTCTTGTTTACCGTGGAAACAGCTTGGATAGAAATTGACAGCACTTGTGAGAAAATAACGTTGGTGTGAAATGCCAAACAACCCCAAAACATTTTTTAGTGGGAGCGAATTTCCAAAGAGAAAGTTTAAACTCTGCAGAGCTGAATTTTAATTAAAAGAGCTTCCGGGGGTAGGGGGGAAGAGAGAGAGAGAGCTTGAATCAGTTTTTGGTGATTATAAGAGTAAGAAGAAAATAAGTTTTTTGGTGTTGAGCCAAGGATATTGGAACAGACAGTGTGAGAATGGTATTGGTGATTTATAATTAGGGGATCTAGCTAGGAAACCTCTTTTCATGTACTTTTATTTGTGGGTAGCTAAAAAATCAATTCTTCCTGTGAATGAGGAACATTAATTCTCTGTGGATAAGCAGGAATGGGCCCTCATATATGGGCAATATCCCTAACGGAGCCTTTCTGCGGGAATGTTCCCTAGCTTCTATTGGAAGTTTTTGGGAGGCTCCACTGCGCCTGTGTGCCTCCTTCCTGCTTGCTTTCATTTTCTGAGGAGCCCCATGGACGTGTTCCAGAAAAGTTCTCCTCTTGCTAAACTTCCTTTGCCCAACATGGGTTTCTGCGCTCGAGTTTTTGCCCTTCGCCTGCCATCATGGTTCTCCTTCCCCTTTTAAAGTTTTTTGTTTCCCTTGATCATTTATCTTTAGTCCTTTTTCCACAGCACCAATGACCGTTTAGGTGCCAGTGCTCCAATTAGGCCTTGCTTCAAAATCGAGCTGTTTAATTTCACTGCAACTATTTTTCTGGTTGACATGTCCCAAAAACCTGCCAACGGGTTTAAAAGTGTACCCAGTGCGTTAGGACCTTATCAGCTGGTGCCTCCAGTGCCTGGGACCTGATCATCAGCCCTCTTCTTGTAATTTGCAGATGACAACAAGAGGCCTCAAAGGTCGAGAGAAGCAGTGCGAATCACTTTTTGACACTCACAAGTCTGACCCAGCGTCATTGGCATCGACAGCACTGGTCTCCATAGCTTCAAAGGTTGCATTGGATGCTGGCGGTACATCAACATCGAGGAGTTTTCAAGCCCACTCAGAGCCAAGCACCCATAGTGCCCTGGAGCATTGGCCATCAATTGATCTCCACCCGAAGACGAGGAAGGATTCAGCCTCGTCTTCTTTGACATCGAGGGGTGACCACACCAAACTTTGGGTGAAGACCGGTGCATCAGTGTCGGAGTCCATCGAGACTGGGCATCAAGACGATGAGGGTGCGTGAGAGCACCCCTCGAAGCTGCCCTGAAGGGAGGAGAGCTCATCCTTCAAAACATCGGAGGGGCATCATCTGCCTACTGAGAGCCAAGACCAAGTCACTGATATTCCTGTACAGTTACCGGGTGCATCAGTTAACATTGTTGCGGGCCCACAGCCTTCGGAATTAGCAACCATAGAGAAGCGCCTTCTGGCGCTCTTGGCGGTGCAGCACTCAGGGGCCTTGACATTGGCAGCATCAACATCAGCCATCATGCAGCCAATCCTCAAGACAAACCCCTTGCATCGCATTGACATCAGGGCATCGAAGGGCCCTGACACTGGTGCCTGCCTTGCCGATATCCCCTCTCTAGTGTCTCGTGGTCCAATGCAGCCTCGAGATCTAGAAGAGCATTGATGTATCATCGCTCCTGATCCCCTCAGACCAGGAGAGAGATTCAGGTAGAGACTCAGAAGTATTTTGACTTACTCTCTGAGTCAGAAGGCTGGGTGACAGATGTGGAATTGGAAGACCTGTTGGAGGGCAAGTCTCCTGAGCTCCTGTTAGATCATTCTCCACCTCATGAATGGCACAAGTCCCCTCCTGAGGACTTCCAGGATTTTGTGCGAGATATGGCAAAAGCCATACCATTTGCTTTGGAGACTAAGGATGAACAGAAGAGTTGGAGATCCTGCAGTGCTTCTTGGCCCCTAAGGAAGCGGTGACAGTGCCCATGCACTGCATCCTGCAGAGAGTGTAGATGAGAATTTGGGAGAACCCCCTCACTGTGCCTCCAGTCAGTAGAAGGCTTGACTCCATGTACCGAATTCAGAAGGCTTCCTGATTCGAGAAGCCTCAACGTCCTCAAACCTGCCCTAAAGAGGTCTAAGAGTACCAAGACTCATTCCTTGACACCCCTGGGGAGGGAGGCAGATATTGGACTCTTTAGGGAGACGGTATTTTCAGAGCTCCATGATAGTAGCCTGCATGGCCTCTTACCGGCTCTACATAGGCATGTTCTTGAAGAACATCATGTGTGATCTGTCCCAGTATCTTCCTCCAGAGAAATTGGAGCAGTATCGTTCTGTAGTGGCTCACAGCAAGGACTACTTGAATTTCATAGTGCAGGCGACTTATGACATTGTCTAAATGGCATCAAGCACTTCTGCCATAGGTACTGGCGCCCGGAACAGTTGGTGCAGAACAAGCTTGCTAATGTGCCATGCTGTGGAAAGAATCTCTTTGGGGAACAGGTCAAAGAAAAGAGTGGTTTCATAGAAAAGCAGCACATTACTCTTCATAATCTCTCAAGGTACATGGCTGAGCCTGCGTCCTATTCAGGAGGTACCAAGGAGGGGACAGAAAAAGTGTATTAAGCTCATAGGTGTAGGTACTTTTCTGGGCCCAAGATCTCCCAGGCCAAACAGGTTCCTTACGAACAGCAGCATCGAGAGAAGCCTCAGAAGGCCCAGTCAGCCAAAACCTATGGTGGAGTTTTAACTAGTTTCTTCAGAGCATAGCCACTCTTCCAATAACCGCAGTAGGAAACCCTCCGGTCGGGGGAAGGCTCACTCTTTTTTGCACAAAGGTAGCTCCTCATAACCTCAGACTCATGAGTTCTACAGATCATCCATAGTGGTTACAAACTACATTTATTGGAACTACCACCAAATTTCCCCCTGAGGGTGCATCAAATCAACCCGCTGCATCAGGAACTGTTTCAGAGAGAAATCACCACCCTCTTGTCAGACCTTGCAATTGAATTTGTGCCACTAGTGTGAAGATGTTGAGGGTTTTATTCCAGATACTTCCTGATCTCCAAGAAAGCGGGAGATATCTGAACATGTACTTGGTGAGAGAAAAGTTTGGAATGATTTATTTAACAGCTTTTTATACTGCTTTATCATTTCAATCAAAGCGTGCTAGTGGGAATCAAACACTGGTCTCTTGGTTCCCAAGCCAGTGCTTTAACCACTAGGCTCCTCCTCCACTCCATTGTGCTAGGTACCCTGCTTCTTTACCTTCAAAAAGGAGATTGGCTATGCTCCCTGGATCTGATGGATGTGTATACCCACATACAGATACATTCCACTCACAGGAAGTATCTCAGATTTGTCCCGGGGGGGTGGGGGGGGGGGGGGAAGACGACAACACTTCTTGTACCAAGTATTGTCTTTTGGCCTGGCCTCAGCATCTTGCATTTTCACAAAATGCCTTGCGGTAGTAGCTGCTTACCTCCAGACTCTGAAAGTGTCTGTCTTCCCCTATCTGGACGATTGGCTGATCAAGACTACCACTGCGGAAGGAGTTCAAGAATCAACACACTTGACCATTTTGGTGTTGGAACTACTAGGTTTTGTTATAAATTACTCAAAGTCCCACCTTCAACCCACCCAGTAGTTCGAATTCTTAGGAGTCCTGATTGACACGACTCAGGTGAGAGCCTTTCTTCCACATGACTGACTGCACTGGCTCACAGCACTGGTGCAGGAGACTCAATTGAGTCAACAGGTGACAGCTTATAAGATGTTGACCATACTAGGCAATCTCTTAAGAGGTGGTATTATCTGCAGCTGAGACATCAGAGCCACTTTGCAATCACTCCTGACCAATAGCAGCGGCAGTGGCAACATGTTGATCCCCCACCCACAGCTCCCCTCCTTGCAAAAAGGGACCAGTGCTGCATATCTTCCAATCCCAGGTGACCACCCCCCCACTTCAACACCTACCTCCCGCACAGTTCCCAACTCATAAGGGGTACTGTCTGGGGGGGCACCCTGTGAAACACAACAAGCCGGACTAGCCAGTTGGGCACCTCTCCCCCCAAGAAACCATAAGTCAGGCTATCCAGTTGGGCACCCTCCTGCCCCCCCCACTGCCAACTCCCACAGCCCTTACCTTTCGTATCCCTGGTGGTCCAGTGGGATGGGGGCAGGAGTGGCTCACCCCTGCTACTGCCCCATCTCTGGTGCCGTACAAATTGGTGCTGATCCCACAGTGCTGCCCCCTAGTGATAAGATGTCCATGTGATGTTGAAGTCATATTGCTAGGGGCAGCACTGTGAGACCAGTGCCATTTTATATGGTGCCAGAGTGGGGACAAGAGCAGGGGAGAACTGCTCCTGTCCCTTTTCCGCTGGACCATCAGAGATGCTAAAGTAAGGGCAGGGGGTTGGGAGGGGGACAGATTGGGTGCCCAACTGGCTAGCCTGGCTTGTGGCTTCTTGGGAGGAGGGGTGTGCATGACTGGCTAGCCTGGCTTGTGATGTTTGGGGAGATGCCTTGAAGACCACTTCCCCAGACAGCATCACATAGGGGTTGAGTGCTATCTAGGAGGTGGTGCTGAAAGGGGTGGAGGTTGCCCTTCCCTGGTGCTGGTGCCTCAGATTGGCAGATCTGAGGCACTGGCACCCTTTTGCGAGGGTGGGAGCTGCGGTGGAGGGATCAGCATGTTGTTGCTAAGGATCTGGGAGGACAGAGCAACTACTTGCTCTGTCCTCCCCTTGCTCCCACTCTTTAGCTCACATTCCTCACAGGCAACTGGTGGTCCTTTTAACTTTTATAGAGTACTTTTTCAGTGTGTTGCTGTATACTAAAGGTTTTGGTTTTGTATGTGTGGTTTGTATATGTCTTTGCAGATTCCCCTGAAGCAGCGGGCAGTCCCGCGAAACGTTTGAAGAGCTCTTGATGTGATAACGTCGGGGATGCAGCTGGCGTTTTTGTGATTCTCCTGCCTGATTTCTAAAGCTAAGTGCTGTCATCTTTTATTCGCATAATACGAGGTGTGGAGTACGCCAGTTGCCACTCATCAGGTCATTGATGTTACTGGGCTTATGTTTGGTGTAGACGGCCTGCAAAATGGTTGTTCATTCACCTGTGCCTTGATATGCTGAGACCTGATTTACTTGTTTAAAGAAAACTACACTATTTTTCGCAGTTAGAAGACACGTTTGTTGATATTGGAGTGATTTCTTTATTTTTGGCATTTTTCACTCCGTGAATCTTGACCGATTACGTTTCACATTCCTCACATCGGCAGACAGTGCATGAGTACCTACACTACCTGCCGATGCAGGGAACGTGGACCAGTGTGATAATCGCATGCCCTGTGCGGTATTTGCAGGACTGATGCCGGCCACTTCCCCTACAGATACCATACAGATTTTGCACCTACCGCACTGCATATTACAAAAATGGTAACCCACCCACCATATCGCGCATTCGCTGGTGAGCCCAGGATTTTTAGAGTGGGGTGGCATGCTTACTGTGCAGTAAACCCCCACACTGACGATTAGCGCATGTCAGCAAACATGCACCCAACTGCATGACTGAACTGAAAGTAAATACAAACATTAGTTCATATACTTCATTCATATACTTGTCAGATAGTGTTTTGTACATACGTACCCGACATGTCAGATGTCTTGAAGAATTAGTTAATCCAGATCTGGTAAAGATAAGAAAGAATTTTGCTCTTTTCAAAGAAACACTTTATTTAAAATTCTAATGCTAATCTGAGATATTGTATTTTAAAAGAAATTTCTGGATAGACTGGGAATACCTGTAAAAGAAGAAGATTTGTTAAAAAAAAATTGGCACGGACATTGTGCTTAATATTCAGATATTCTTACCTGCTTAGAAATTGTACAAGGAGAATTAAAATTTTATTAATTTAGCTGTCATCTAGGAACAGAGTACAATTTACATTTAGAAAGCAAAATAAAAGAGCATTTTCTTTAAATATTTAATTTGTTCTAAATAAAGTATATTTTCAGTGTATAATCTACTTCATTTACTGTATCTCTCTTCCCTATCTCTGGGAAAACCATACTATCACTATACAGCAAAAATTTGAGACCTCTGCCCTTTGATTCAGAGACCATTCTGAAATAAACAGTTCACTGTGACCTAATGAAAGAGGAAAGTAAAAACTAAGATTGATTCTTCAGATTCATGTGTACAGAGTTTACACTATTTAGTTTCAAATGACAGCAGATTGTTAATCTGCAAGGCAATATGCTGAAGCCGGAGAAGACTTACCCTAGTATTTCAAACGATGTCACAGTAGGAGCTCTGTGCATGCATCAATCAGGAAAGAATTTCTCCAGGGATGCCGCTGACTTGACATGGAAGAAATGTGAAGACTAATGCTGCAAGACACCCAACAGGAATTTCAAGATTCATCTATTCAATATCTGCCAGGAGAAAGTAGGCATGAAGCCACTTTGTGAGAGCAAACATTTTGGGCAATGTGCATGGAGAACTTGAGCTCTACAAATGGGAAAATATTACTAAAGAAGTGTGACCTGCCAACATAAGAAAAGATCACACACAGTTGGACTGCCTCGTTGAAAAGGATAAATTGAGTCTAAATTCGTTTGAGGATAACATTGAACCTTTAGTTTAAGAACATAAGATATGTAATACTGGGTCAGGTCCATCAGGCCTAGTATCTTGTTTCCAACAGTGGCTAATCCAGGTCACAAGTACCTGTCTTATGTTTCAAGTTTTATTAAAGCAGTAAAAAGTATCACCTGCACAGCAGATCTAGCTTAATTTCAAGTGAAGTCGTTAAAGTCTAATGACTATGTTGATATTCTTGGCTCAATTGCATGCAGTGTTAAATGGACCGTGGATGATGTTGTTTTGTGCTGTTGAGTTGATGGATCTTTGAAATATACTCATAAAGAAGCAGATTCTTACCTGATTTACCACTTTGCAATATTATGTGTTTCACAAAGTAACCACACCAGTACCAGTGCAAGAGTACTAGGCACCCTAGGCGACGCTTCAGTCTTACACCCCCCTACCCCCAGTTTTGATAATTAAACTCAACAATCATGATTATGCCAACACAACTCCCACAATAATCCTGTAAAAATGCACAGTTGGAGATCACTGGGGTCATTTTGCAAGACATGGTCATGGTTTGGATGTGCGAAAAGAGCAAGGTGGATGTGTTCCTAGACCACTCCTCCCTCCCTTTGAGGGAGGAGTGGTCTAGTGGTTAGGACAAGGTACTTCAGGCCAGAGGGCTGGGGGTTCAAGTCCCACCTGGGGACAGCAATCTCAGGCAGGAGGGACTGGGATTTCTAGTCCTGTAGGCACTCCTTGTGGTCTTGGGCAAGCCACTTAACCCTCCATTGCCCATGTTCCCTGTAAGTATTAGCATATGTGTCTCATATCCCCTTGTGTTAAATGTATCCCCCAATTGACCACTTTGACCTGGTGAAAAGCAGGATATAAATACAGCTAAATAAAATAATAAATAAAACAAGATTTCAGAAGTGGGCAAATCTTGACAACCCAGGGCCTGGCACATACAAATGCTGGCATGCCAAAATAGGATGGTGTGTCTGAGGGCATTATGGTGTGCAGCCAAGGTGGAACCAGGACACAGATTCTCAAAGTGTATTTTGAAAAGCGTCCCTGGTGTCTCATGCACAGCAGCCAGACATCCCGGCCTGGACCTGCTATAACGAATGCACAGGTAAGGGGCTTTTCTTTCCATGCTAACCACAGATGCAATTGTGCTAGGAGAAGAGCAAAAGAGAGAAAGAAGGAGAGCATGAAAGAGAGATTGAGTGAGAGAGGGAGAGTAGCCTGCCTATTAGTGCCATCTGCTGCATGCCATGTCCTGTATCCCACCTGTCCCTACCCCCCTGTTCACCCAGCCTCGACAGGCACCCCCTTATACCCACTACTCTGGCTACAGGCACCCATTCCGCCCCCATCCCCACACTGCCACCCTGGGTCCCTCTGACCTCAGTGTAAGTGTGTGTGGAGTGGTAGGGGGCGTTTGTGTGCGTGTGTAGAAGCGAAGGGGTGTATGTGAGTATCCATTTGCTGTGTGTCCATATTCATCTGTGTCATCGTCATGCACAACGCACATTATTGCATGTTGGTGGTGGTAGCATAGGGTAGGCATGTGGGTGAGAGGGGCTAGCGGTGGTGGGTCCTCACAGGTGTAGGTGGAGGAAGCGGAAGTGCAGCAAGTGACCCGGTGGGTTACAGAAACCATTGAGGAGAAGCTGCAGAGGAAGAGCAGGAGGGTGCCCAGAGGACACCCATGTCAGAGAGCATATTGGCTGAGAGGCCAGTACATGGGCTCACAGATGAGCAGTGCCTCACACAATATCGTTTTGGCAAACCCACCATACAGTGCCTGTACCAGGAACTAGAGCAAAACCTCAGTGCCAGCACACAGCAAGGCTGCCCCATAAGAACATAAGAAATGCCTTACTCGGTAAAGACCAAGGTCCATCAAGCCCAGTATCCTGTTTCCAACAGTGGCCAATCAAAGCCACAAGTACATGGGCTTCCTGGATATTCTCTCCATCCTTTACAATTAGCATTGAATACTGCAGCACGAACCATTTACGGAGCTTCCAGACATGAACATGTATCTCCTCTCTTAATCCATCTACACTGGCTCCCAATAAGCAGTCGTCTTAAATACAAACCTCTCCTGATAACATTTAAAATCTTCCATCTCCTTTCCGCATCCGCACTGGGAGATCTCCTACCCTGGACTCCGGACAACAGAGCAAGAAGAACAAATTGGTAAACACTCTCACCATCCCATCCATAACTAGAAAAAGCTCCCAATTTGCAATGAACAGAGCCTTCTCCCTCTTCACCCCTCTACCATGGAACTCCCTACCTGCTCCTATTCGTCTCATTTCAGATTTGGCCACCTTTCGCAAGGCAATCCAAACACACCTAGTCCATCTTGCTTTTGACCATGTAACTTAAAGCCGTACCCATCAATTCAATACCATACTCAAGATTCTCTTAGGCTGTAAATAGTTCCCAGTCTTACATGCTACTGTGTATCATCTATTTATATAAATATGTTAATTGTTTTATATCTTGTTCACATGTTCAAGGGAAACTGTTCAATGTAATATGTTCAATGTAAACTCTTCCATGTAATATGTTGTTATTTTGTAAACCGTGCTAATCATGAATAGTGCGGTATAAAACCAAATAAATAAATATGATAGCGACATTTAAATACCTCCGTGGCATAAATGCACAGGAGAGTCGCTTTCAATGGATGGCAAGCTCTGCTACGAGGGTGAAAGGAGATAGACTCAGCAGTAATATGCGGAAATATTTCTTTATGGAAAGAGTGGTAGATGCGTGGAATAGTCTCCCAGTGGAGGTGGTAGAGATGAGGACAGTACTTGAATTCAAAAAAGCATGGGACAAACACAGAGGCTCTCTAATGGAAAAAAGGGGACTATTGTAGTCTATATGGAAGGTCAGACTAGATAGTCCATGTGGTCTTTTTCTGCCGTCATGTTTCTATGTTTGTATTACTGATGTACAGCTTACAGATAAAAATTGTACAATATAGACAATATACAATATCTAACAATGCAAAAGTCAATGTAACCCTCTCCCTCATACTAACCCAGTACTCCTGAAATTCAACTCACATCCCCAAATGCCTCATAGAACAGCCTTGTCTTTATGCCTTTCTGAAATTGTAGAAAGTTTAATTCTGTCTTTACCCCCTCTGAAAGACTGTTACACCACTCTGGTGCAAAACACTGAAAGTTGCATCTTTGGGTAATAGATAGCTTGATCTGTGGAAAACAGGGTACCTGCAATGCACTACATGAGGTCAATCACAGGGACAGAGTAGAATGATAAGGATGCAGCAGATCGGCCAAACACATTGGCACTCCCATTTGTAAACCTTTGGACACCAGGGCCGGCCCGTCCATTGAGCAAGAATGTTTTTTGCACAGGGCCCCGCGTTTCAGGGGGCCCCGCGCAAAAAACATTCTTCAGCATCCCAAGTTTTAAAAAAAAAACCCAAACCGGCTGCTTCTGCCGCGGCAGCAGCAAGAGCTCTGCCGCGGGGCCCCCCCCTGCCCGGCAGAGCCTCCGTGCATCCTCAGCAGCTTTCTTCATGTTCAAAACGCGGGCTTCTTTCAGAGCCGCGAGAGTTTCCTTTCTCGCGGCTCTGTTAATCCCGCCGAGGGTGATGGGATTTCCCATCAGCCCCGCGGGATTAAGAGAGCCGCGAGAAAAGAAACTCTCGCGGCTCTGAAAGAAGCCCGCGTTTGGGACATGAAGAAAGCTGCTGAGGATGCACGGAGGCTCTGCCGGCAGGGGGGGGCCCCGCGGCAGAGCTCTTGATGCTGCCGCGGCAGAGCTCTTGATGCTGCCGCGGCAGAAGCAGCTAGTTTGGTTTTTTTTTTTATTTTAATTTGGAATGATAGGGGGGGGGGTGGTTAGGACTGGTAATGGGCTATGGGAGGGGAGGCTAAACTGGAAGTGGGCTGATGGGGGGGGGGTGGTGAGGACTGGTAATGGGCCGGGGGGGGGCTGGTTAGGACTGGTAATGGGCCAGGGGGGGGGTGGTAAGCAATGGTAAAGGGCCATGGCCCGGAGGCAAAGACTGGAAGTGGGCTGATGGGGGGGGGGGGTTAGGACTGGTAATGGGCTATGGGGGGGGGGCTAAGTGGGCTGATGGGGGGGGGTTAGGACTGGAAATGGGCCATGGGGGTGGAGGCAAGGACTGGTAATGGGCCATGGGGGGGGGGAAAAGTGGGAAGGGGGGGGGTAATGAATGGTAATGGGCCATGGGGGGGGAGGCTAGGACTGGTAATGGGCTGATGGGGGGGGGTTAGGACTGGAAAATGGGCTATGGGGGGGCTAAGTGGGCTG
This sequence comes from Ichthyophis bannanicus, assembly GCA_033557465.1. Classification (NCBI taxonomy): domain Eukaryota; kingdom Metazoa; phylum Chordata; class Amphibia; order Gymnophiona; family Ichthyophiidae; genus Ichthyophis; species Ichthyophis bannanicus. The sequence goes on from CM066032.1 coordinate 64,919,783, forward strand.
ATGGGCGGGTTAGGACTGGAAATGGGCTATGGGGAGGGGGCTAAGGCTGGAAGTGGGGGTTAGGACTGGAAATGGGCTGATGGGGGGGCTAAGACTGGAAATGGGCTGATGGGGGGGGAGGACTCGTAATTGACTATGGGGAGGGGGCTAAGGCTGGAAGTGGGGGGGTAGGACTGGAAATGGGCTGATGGGGGGGTTAGGACTGGTAATGGGCTATGGGGGGGCTAAGACTGGAAGTGGGCTGATGGGGGGGGGTTAGGACTGGTAATGGGCCATGGGGGGGGGGGTAGGACTGGAAATGGGCTGATGGGGGGGGTTAGGACTGGTAATGGGCTATGGGGGGGCTAAGACTGGAATGGGGCTGATGGGGGGGGGTGGTTAGGAATGGTAATGGGCCATGGGGGGGGTTAGGACTGGTAATGGGCCGGGGGGGGGGGGTTAGGACTGGTAAGGGGCTGATGGGGGGGAGGGTTAAGACTGGTAATGGGCCATGGGGGGGGGGGGTTAGGACTGGTAATGGGCCATGGGGGGGGAGGCTAAGACTGGAAGTGGGCTGATGGGGGGGGTAGGACTGGTAATTGGCTATGGGGGGGGCTAAGACTGGAAATAGGCTGATGGGGGGGCTAGGACTGAAAATAGGCTGATGGGGGGTTCTGACAGGTAATGGGCGATGGGGGGCTAAGACTAGAAATGGGCTGATGGGGGGTAGGACTGGTAATTGGCTATGGGAGGGGGGCTAAGACTGGAAATAGGCTGATGGGGGGCTAGGACTGGAAATAGGGTGATGGGGGGTTAGGACGTAATGGGCTGATGGGGGGTTAGGACTAGTAATGGGCTATGAGGAGGCTAGGACTGGAAATGGGCTGAGTGGAAGGAGGGCTTGAACTGCAAATAGCTGATGGGGACGGGGGCTTGGAATGGAAATGGGTTGTGAGGGGGAGGGAGCTAGGACTGGAAATGGGTGAGGGGGGGGCTAGGACAGGAAATGGGCTGATGGAGGGGCTAGAATAGGACTGGAAATTGGCTGTCGGGGGGTGCTAAGATTGGAAATGGGCTGTGGTGGGGGTTTGGATTGAAATGGACTAATGAAGGGGCTAGAACTGGAAGTAGGCTCATGGGGGGCTTGGATTGGAAATGGGCTGAGTGGAGGGGAGCTAGGATTTGACATGGGCTGATGGTGGGGCTAGGAAAGGACTAGAAATGGGCTCATGGGGGGCTGGGATTGGAAATGAGCTGATGGAGGGACTTGGATGGGACTGCAAATAGATGGGGAGCTAGGACTGGAAATGGGCTTATGGGGGGCTAGGACTGGAAATGGGCTGATGCGGGGACTAGAAGGGAGCGGATGCTGGGTGGGACTGGAACTAGAATGGAGCTGATGTTGGGGGAGGATTAGAATGGGATGGAGCTGGGAGAGTGAAATGGAGAGGGAAAAAATATTTTGTGTGGGAGGGAAGACAAATCTACAATTGTCCGGATATTGGGAGAGTAAGTGGGGATTGAGGATGGAGGGGTAAAATTTGAGTGGATGAAATAGGAATGAGGAAAGAGGAAAAGGAGAAAGATTAGTATGTTAAAGCAGATGTAGAGAGAGAATGGAAAAAAACTAGAAGAGAGAAGAAAAGACAAATGGACAGCAGACGATGAAGAATTAGCGGAAGACACGAAGAAACCAGAAGAAAGTGGCTGGAGCAATTGCAGCTGAAAAAAAATGCACAAAAGGTAGAAAAATATCTCTTTATTTTGAATTTATTAATTGGAATATGTCAGCTCTGGGAAATGTGCATCATTAACGTCTGCGCTTTGTTTAGTACAAGAGCAAATTAATGTATAGTTTTATTTCTACAGTGTTGTACATTCCAAGTTTGGCTTTTGGGATTCCCAGTTTAATTATTGTCTTCCTGTTTCTAAATTGTGATTCCTTGTTTGGTGATGGTTTATGTTCTGTTCATGTGTAACTGAGCTGAGGTATTCTGTTTATGTAATTCCTATTTGACATTGCCACTTGTTCTCTTTCCCCAGTAGGTCATGTATTGTTGTTCTCTGAAATGTATTGGTTTAATATTTGCAGCGTTTCCTTTTGATAGTTAGGGTATGGTGCTTTATGAGTCCTGGTAGTGCTGTTAGGATACGGCGGGTTTGCTATGGGTTCTAAATGGGCAGTGTTTGTAGTAGTTCCTAATGTGTCTGGCGGTTGGCACTGGATTATAGTAATGTAGAAGTCTTTTAGTCTTTCTTTATTCATACACTCATTAAGAGGCATGTTTACTAAAAGTTCGTGTATGGTAACATTATGCAAATATTTATGCAAATGAGGACCCTTATGCAAATGAGGCCCCGCACCGAGTCTCCGCACATGGCCCCGCACCCCCCTTGGGCCGCCCCTGTTGGACACCCGTCATAAAATCTTAAATTTGACTCTTTGCTTCACAGGAAAGTAATGTAATTCTTGCAGCAGAGGAGTCACATGTTCATATTTATCCTTTGCATAAACCAATCTCGCCACACAGTTTTGCACATACTGAAACCATTGCAGCTGATATTTCGGCTGGCCAAAGTGCAACCCATTGCAGTAATCCCTCCCTGAACACAGTAAAGGAGTTTTTTCAATACTGGGGGTGCTCAAGCAGCCACAGCACCCATAGCTGGCACCTATGCACCTACCCCATCCCCCAACCCATCCTTTACATGCACCTCTACCCACTAGAGCACTATTACACCCCTCCATCCCCCCAGGTGCATCTGTTAAACACACACACACACATGTATACACATGGCTGTACTCTAACTCTTTATTAGTTTTGTGTGGTTGTTTTTATGTATTTTCGTTTGTAAACCACTTTGGTGCATGTAGCTAAAGGTGGTGTATCAAGTCTGGAAATAAAGATAAAAAACAGATCATGGAGTCATAAAACACATTCTTAACCTGTCAAGCAATTCTAGACTTGATCTATGAATGCATTGCTTGTTAGCCTTTATGATGAATGGGACAGGGATCTGATGCCTAAGATCTACTGGCTACAAACAACAAATTCACAACAATCCTGGTCCAAAGTGCTGCTACATAAAAGATGCAACATAAACTCTGGAACAATGGGCACACATCCTCAGTAGCGTAATCACATTTTATAGCTGAAAAAATTGATAGAATGAAGAAGGACCATCAAATGGGGATGAGTTTATATACAAACTTTTAGACTTACAACTTGTATCCCTTATATTTCATCATTGGTCCTAATTCATATTTTGACATTTTTAGTGATATTTAAATTTGTTTCATGAAAGTCCAACATTTATTGAAACTTAATTAAAAATGTATCTGAATGATTCACCCCATTTGATGGTCCTTCATTTTTGTTATTTTTCAGCTATAAAATGTGATTACGCTACTGAAGGTGTGTGCCTATAGTTCCAGAGTTTATATAAGATCTACTGGCTTCCATTGAAGACCCTAACCAGACCCCTACCCCAACATTTTACAGCCCCATCATTGCAGGGAGAGATTTCAGTAGTGGACCACAGCTGCAGTTCCCTTTGGAACCTGGTACATGTGCAAGCTGGACCACACCAGTAGGTGTCTCTTTTGTGCAATGTCTGGGACTGCCTCTTCTCTATGGTTATGATGGCTGCTCCTCAGTGGACATTCTAGCCAAGACTGAAACAAAAGCTTCCTGAATGGCAGAACACAGCACTGCTACTGCACCATAGAACTGAAGTTGCCTGTCGGGATGATTAAATAAATTGTTTTTATATAAAGTACACTGGTATCCATAGCTCTGGAATCATTTGTTGTTCTGGAACATTAGTGTTTTGCATGGTTGCGTTGCCTACACTCACTGTAGGTTTTCAGTTGTCTTATAAAATGGAGTATTTACTACATATATGAAGCAAATGGGAATATCATTTAATTGGATCACTCTGGCTCAGTGTCATACAGTAGGTGGGTGTTTCTGGTCAATTGGACCATTAGATGATAGAGGGGTAAAAGGGGCAGTAAGAGGAGACAAGGCTATAGCAGAGAGACTGAATGAATTCTTTGCTTCGGTCTTTACTGAGGAAAATGTAGGGATGTTACCCAAGACTGAAGTGGTATTTAAAGGTGATACTGCAGAGGAATTGAGAGAAATATCGCTACACCGGGAAGATATATTACAACTATTTGATAAACTGAATAGTAGCAAATCACCTGGACCGGATGGTATACATCCCAGAGTGTTGAAAGAACTGAAATATGAGATTGCAGACCTGCTATTGGTAACACAGGTACACTAAAAAAAAATTTTTTTAAACTGCCTCTAATGTTTCGATTGATTTTTACGTTTTTTGGTGCGCTGAATCCAAATCTGGTAACCAATTTGCTCCATCACGTACAGAATTTTTGCTACATTGGGTTAGCAGTTTGAGGTGAACGTTTCAGATTGAGTGCGATCGAGATAAAAGTTTCTTGGATGAATTCTTTATACTAATTGTTTAGTAGTTATTCAAATAAGAATAAAGAAAATTGTAACAAGGCAGCACATAAGAATAGAGTAATGTCAACAAAACACACTGTGATGGTAGCAAAATTGTCTGCACTTAAAACAGCCACATACACGTGCACAAACATTGAGCATATAAGAGCGAGGTTAGACACAAAGCAAAGCAAAGAAATGTGCAAAAAATGCTGTACAGGTATGTATGTAAGAATAGAAAACGCAAACCGCACCATTGCAATACATGAAGACAAACACCCGATGGTGTGAAAATAAAATTCTAATAAATGAGATCCGACACTGTGGTAATAACTAGCAAATTTTTATTTCAAAGTTTAGTAAAAACACAATATTTGTCAACACAGTTTAGATTTTAAAGTCATTCTTGGGTCAATCAATCTCCTGGTGGGCCCGTCTCTTCTTCCCCCGAATGCTTCTCTTGGTGCGCTGCTTGGCGTATTTTTCATCTGGGGTTTCCCGCAGCAGCAACCAGCAGAAATCAGCCATCATAGTGGTGTTCCATCTTCCTTGGTACCTTCTCTCTGCGTCCTTGATGTCCTGGTGAAACCTTTCACCTTGTTCTTCACTGTACGCCCCCAAGTTTTCGGGAAAGTAGTTCACATGGGAGTGCAAGAAATGGACTTTCAGGCTCATGTTACAGCCTTGTTCTTTGAAGGCATTGAGCATCCTGGCAACAATATCCTTATAGTTCTCATCCCGCCTGTTCCCCAAGAATTTGAGAACAACATCCTTGAAGGAATCCCAGGCTTCTTTTTCCTTCTCAGACATCGTTTCAGCGAATGCTCCATCTGAAATGAGTTTCCTTATATCAGGGCCAACAAACACTCCTTCCTTTAGCTTTGCTTCAGAAAGTCGGGGGAACTTTGAGCAAAGGTACCGAAAGCACTCGCCATCTTTTGGAAGGGATTTGATGAATTGCTTAATGAGACTCAACTTAATGTGGAGAGGTGGTAATAGAATTTTATCACGAGGTACCAAGCTCTCATGAAGAACATTTTTCTCACCGGGTCTCAAATACTCCCGAATTGGCCAGTCTTTTTTCCCCCAGTGTAGGTCGCGGGCCCGGCTATCCCACAAGCAAAGGAAGCAGGGATATTTGGTGAAACCGGATTGCTGCCCTAATAGCATGGATAGAATTTTAAAGTCTCCACAAATCATCCACTTATGCTCATCATAACGAATCTTCTGAAGAATCAGGGCCAAATTCTCGTATTTTTCTTGGAGAATAACAGAGTGAGCAATAGGAACTGAAGCGAATGTGTTGCCATTATGAAGAAGAACACCTTTTATGCTGTCTTTTGACGAATCAATGAACAGCCGCCATTCAGCAGGATCATACTTGAGTTTAAACTTTTCCATCACTCCGTATATATCGTTGCAAAATACCAAATCTTCCTCTTTGCTGAAATACTTCAAAAATTGTGTCTCGCGGTTGCGGTACCAATAAAAAGTTGTTCCTGGTGACAATAGATTTTTCTGTTTAAGCCGAGAACCTAGCAGTTGGGCAACATCTTTTGGGAGTCCTAAATCCCGGACTAAATCATTCAATTCAGCTTGAGAGAAAAGTTCAGGTTTCGGATCTGGTTCAGTTTCAAACTCGGAAGTACTGGACTCATCGGGAAAAGCCATCTGATGAGTCTCATCATGATCAGAACCGTCCACACAAATATGATCCAAAGATTTTGGTGGTTCAGGCACAGGTACTTCGTTGCTATGAGGCATAGGCCTAATTGCTGAGGGAAGGTTGGGGTAACTTATTACGTTCTTATTTTTTAAGTTGTATCCCTTCACAATGCAAGAGCAAAAATAGCAGTCACTGCTGTGGTCTCTTTGTTCACGCCACATCATAGGTATTCCGAAACGAAATGCTTGTTTTTTACCTTTCATCCATAAGCTTAGATCTTCCTCACATGTCTTGCACACTTTGTGAGGAGCCCATGGTTTGTCTTGATCGCCTAACTTCAAACCGAAATAGGCGAAATATACTTTTTTAATAAATGCAGAAATGTTCCTCTGCCGCTTTTTCACGGTATATTCCCCACAAATAAAACAAAAACTGTCCGGAGAGTTGACGCAACCTCTGGCTCTGTGAGCCATCACAAATACACAGCACTGCAAACTACAACTGTAGTGAACCACTTCGGAATAAAGCTGGATTACGACTGAGCAAACAAAAGGTAATGAACTTGCAAGAAACTGAAATTTGACAGGAACGTTCATGTCGCAACCACCGTGTTTGAGCGAGCGAGCGAACGAGGCGAGGCGAACAGGAAAGAACATGCGCCAGCGCGAGTACTGGATTTAGCCTCCCCGCCTCCCAATTGTCCTGTTAATTTATTTATTTATTTATTATTTTATTTACAGTTTCTTTTATACCGCACTATTCGACATCAGCGCGGTTTACAATGAACAGAAACTACACTTACCAAATATTGATCAGTGCTTACAATGAACAGCTGGGTATACATTAAACAGGTTTACATTCAACAGGTTTCATAAACAGAGGAACATAATAACTATGTACAAAAAGCAACTATTAAAATGAATACAAAACACTCTAAAATATCATGAGGGAGTGTTTCTAGTTAGTTAACCATTACAACCTCTATTTTGGGCCAAGAAAATAAACTGCAGTCGGCTAAAAAGAAATTATGTGAACATTCCTTATATGGGTAAGAAATCTAATTTTGCAAGAAAACGTGACGTGATGGAACATTTTGGCTATTTTTCCTGGATTCAGCACCCCAAAATCTATAGGAATCAGTTGCAACACTGGAGGCAGTTTTTTGGTAGTGTACCTGTGTAATCTGTGAACTTTCATTAAAATCATCTGTAATACCTGAAGATTGGAGGGTCGCCAACGTAACACCAATTTTTAAAAAGGGTTCCAGGGGTGACCCGGGAAATTACAGACCGGTGAGCCTGACGTCAGTACCAGGGAAAATGGTAGAAACCATCATAAAGAACAAAATTACACAGCATGTAGATAGTCATGGCCTAATGGGAGACAGCCAACATGGCTTTAGACAAGGAAGATCTTGTCTTACTAATCTGATATGTTTTTTTGAAGGTGTGCATAAACAGGTAGACAAAGGTGAGTCGGTTGATATAGTGTATCTGGACTTTCAGAAAGCTTTTGACAAGGTCCCCCATCAGAGACTTTTGGCGAAGCTAAAAAGTCATGGGATAGGAGGCAGTGTACTATTGTGGATAGGGAACTGGTTAAAAGATAGAAAGCAGAGGGTAGGGCTAAATGGCCAATATTCCCAATGGAAAAAGGTGAATAGTGGAGTACCCCAGGGATCTGTACTGGGTCCGCTACTTTTTGACATATTCATAAATGACCTGGAAGAGGGAATAACTAGTGAGGTTATCAAATTTGCAGATGACACAAAACTGTTTAAAGTTGTTAAAACCCAAGTGGATTGTGGAAAACTGCAGGAGGATCTGGATAAATTGGAAGACTGGGCATCCAAATGGCAGATGAAATTTAATGTGGACAAGTGCAAAGTTATGCACCTAGGAAAGAACAACCCACACTATAGTTAAACGATGCAAGGCTCCACATTAGAAACCACCACCCAGAAAAAAGATTTAGGAGTCATCGTGGATAACATGTTAAAACCCTCCGCCCAGTGTACAGCGGCGGCCAAGAAAGCAAATAGAATGCTAGGTATCATAAGGAAAGGGATGGAGAATAAAACAAAGGATATTATAATGCCTCTGTATCGCTCCATGGTACGACCGCACCTTGAATATTGTGTGCAATTCTGGTCACCGTATCTTAAAAAGGACATAGCGTTATTAGAAAAAGTACAGAGAAGAGCAACCAAATTGGTGAAGGGGATGGAAGGCTACTCCTATGAAGAGAGGCTAAAAAGGTTAGGGCTCTTTAACCTGGAAAAGAGACGGCTGAGGGGAGATATGATAGAGGTCTATAAATTAATGAATGGAGTGGAACGGATAAACGTGGATCAATTGTTTACGCTATCAGAATATAGGAAGACTGCGGGACATGTAATGAAGCTACAGGGTAAACTATTTAAGACAAATAAGAGAACATATCTTTTCACTCAACGTGTAATTAAACTCTGGAATCTGTTATCGGAGGATGTAGTAAGGGCTGTTAGTATAGCTGGGTTTAAAAAAGGTTTGGACAAGTTCCTGGAGGAAAGGTCCATAAACCACTATTAAAAAGGGACCCAGGATATCAATGCTTGACCCAGTACAAGCATTGTGGAACCTGTGTCTTTTGGGGATATTGCTAGGTACGTATGACCTAGATTGGCCACTGTTGGAAACAGGATACTGGGCTTGATGGACCTCGGTCTGACCCAGTATGGCATTTCTTATGTTCTTATGTTCTAAGGTCCTGATCCAGGCAGAAGTATGGGTCTCCTGGGAATCTTAAATTGCATATCATCCAACAACTTGATCACTTTTGTCTAAATTAGACCTCATATGACACAATACCTGGTACAATGGGAGAGCAACAGATCATGCCTTTTGCATTTCTGGCAGGGATTTTTGTCTTCTGGATTAAACGGTAAACCAATAAACAGCGAGGAGCCCTGTTTTGGAAAGAGATGTGTCTGCAGACTGGGTATTATAAAGAACTGCTCCCATCTTTGACCTCCCCTTTAACACCATTCTCTTAAATCTGCTGCCAGGAGTGGTCCAAAGATGTTGCGGGGCCATCTGCGTAGACTAATTGCAGGGCCTCATTTGCATAAATATTTGCATATCCAGTGGGTCTCATTTGTATAAATCTAGTTTATTTTATTTTAAAATATATATGCTGCCCATCTAAAATTTTAAGTGGCTTTCAAAAGAGTCCTTCACAAGCCTCTTTTTTGTGCTAACAATTTACTTACGGGCATGTTTACTAAACATTAATGTGTGTTAAGTGCCACTGTACCCATAGACATAAATCGGTGTTGCTGCACTTAGCATATATTCAAATTTGTGAAAACACATTAACCTTTAGTAAGCATGCCTCTTAATGAGTGTCTGAAAACCATTTGCATGTACAGTGAGGATAAAGAAAAGCTACCAAATTTCTGCATTACTATCCACCAGTGTCAACTGCCAGGTGCATCACTACAGAGCCCTGCTCATGTAGAACTCATTCCTTATCATGTACGGTCAAATTTATTAAGCAAATCGCTACAAGACTAATAAAATTTGATTTATTGCTTAAATATTCACCTAATAGGAACTAATATATCAAAAAAATTTTTAAAGGCTCGTGGGTCTCAGTATAAAACTCCGCAGTTATGTGCAAGGTCTGAAACTTAACACTCTTGCTAAACTGCTATGCACATCAACGACCCAGCTGCTAATGCCTTTAAAATAGTTTATAACAATGTTAACCTTAATTTATCATTATTTTTCTCGTTTCCTTTAGTTTTCAATGTTCGAATGTTTTTCTCTTTGTCATTTTTTTCTTGTCTCATTCTTTTCAATTCTAAAAAATGTGATTCTGTATTTCAATAAACAACAATAGATTTTCATCGTAAAGAAGATAAGTGTCCACGATTTGTAGATAAGAAGTTTTTTGAATGATTTTTTGAATGATTTTGTACGTCATTGTTTGGACATTTCTTTGCAGTTTGCATTTTGAACTTTGAGGTGGTGTTTTCAACACTGGCAATAAGAATATACGCATGGGACATTGTTTTGTTGTTTATTGAAATACAGAATCACATTTTTTAGAATTGAAAAGAATGAGACAAGAAAAAAATGACAAAGAGAAAAACATTGGAACATTGAAAACTAAAGGAAACGAGAAAAATAATGATAAATTAAGGTTAACATTGTTATAAACTATTTTAAAGGCATTAGCAGCTGGGTTGTTGATGTGCATAGCAGTTTAGCAAGAGTGTTGATTTTCAGACCTTGCACATGACTGCGGAGTTTTATACTGAGACCCACGAACCTTTAAAAATTTTTTTGATATATTAGTTCCTATTAGGTGAATATTTAAGCAATAAATCAAATTTTATTAGTCATGTAGAACTCATAGCAAACCTGCCATATCATAACAACACTACCAGGTCTCACACAGCACCTAATCCTATTTACCAAAAGGTAGCACTACAAATATTAAACCAATACATCTCTTACTGGGAAAAGAGAATAAGTGTCTACCCCATCTGGACCTCGGAACTGAAAACTTGGATGAACAAATTCAAAAATGGAACACTGTCATCCACACTGCAGCAAGAACCAGCGAACACAAAACAAGGAAAATCCCCAACCCCAGAAGGCAGCACATCCCATGGTACTCAGAAGACATACGTAACGCAAAGAGATACCTAAGAAAGCTAGAACGCCGATGGAGGTGCTCCAAATCTCCCGCCACACAGGCCTTATACATGGCAAAACAAAAGAAATACAACGAACTAATTAATGAGACAAAAAGGGAGCACCATACAAACATCATACTAAAAGCCTACAACAAACCTAGGGAACTATTCAAGATAGTAAAAAACCTGACAAATGAACCCAATCCCGAAAAAGACGTGAAGATTGACCCACAAGCCTACGCAGATCACCTACAAGAGAAACTGGATGCTAGACCACAAGCTCCTACAAACGGAACTACCAACCCGACCAGAATCACCACAACTTGGGAGAAATTCAACACCCCATCCAAAAAACAGCTGGCAGACATCATCACAGCACTCAACACAAGCACCGCGCCAACAGACCCATGCCCAGTAACCTGGATCAAGGCCTCAAAGGACAGCTACATAAACACTATACATAACATAGTACGCAACTCGCTGACACAAGGCATCATGCCAGACCAATTAAAACTAGCTACCATACGACCAATCCCGAAGAGATCCACATTAGACAAGAGCAACCCAGCAGTGTACAGGCCAATCTCCAGCATACCACTAATGGCAAAGATCATAGAAAAAGCTGTACAACACCAACTCCAGGACCATATTGACACTCATGCCCCGCTGGACTTACACCAACATGGCTTCCGTCCAAACCACGGAGTCGAAACTCTACTGCTTTACCTACTCAACGACATATTCCAAACCATAGATAACCACAAAAAAGGAACACTAATGATCTTCCTAGACATATCAGCTGCATTCGACACAGTGGACCACAAAATCCTCCTAACCAGACTACAGAACATCGGAATAAATGGCACCACCCTAAGATGGTTCAACTCTTACCTAACTGACCGAAAGTTCCAGGTCAAGATCGGTCCCAACACATCTCAACAAGCAAAGATCAAGCAAGGAGTACCACAAGGTTCCGCCCTATCCGCACTACTATTCAACCTCTACATACAACCAATCTTCAACATCACAAAAGAGCACAAGATATACTACACTATATACGCAGACGACATCATGATCTACACACCAGTTAACCTCGACAACCCAGACTACACCACAATAACAGACTGCCTCAACAACATGTCCAACTGGCTACACGACAACAACCTGACCATAAATTACAAGAAGACAGAAGCACTGCTCATCACACGAAACAACAACTTCAGCCCGCCACCCTCCATCAAGGTCAACAACGCATCCATACCCCTCAAAAACGAGGTGAAATATCTCGGAGTAACACTCGACAAGAGGCTAGACTTTCAATCACACATCAGCAAGACCACCAAAAACGCATACTTCAAATTGAGAATAATAAGACGCCTCAAACCACTCCTCACACACGAGCACTTCCGCACAGTCTGTCAAGCTCTCATAACACCCATACTTGACTTCTGCAACCCGATCTACACAGGCATGTCAAAACAGGCACTCAGACCACTACAAATGGTCCAAAACATGGCAGCACAAATAATAGCCAGTGCATCCAAACAAGACCACATCACCCCCATACTAAAAGACCTACACTGGCTCCCAATCAACTCATGCATAAAATACAAGACAATCCTAAACATATTCAGAATCAAACACAGGAACTCTGCCCACAGCCTTCAACCCCTCATACAACCTGACACCAGTACAAGACCCAGAAGAAAAGCCACACCAGACACAATCAACACGCCAAAAGCCTACACAAAAGCATGTATATCCACCGCACGAAGAGCACTGTCACTGGCAGCACCTGGCATGTGGAACTCACTCCCAGACGAACTGTGAGCCACTGAAGACACCAAGGACTTCAGGAAACAACTAAAGACTCTGCTATTCCTGGAGCACTACGGACCGAACACACAATGAGTGATACAACCATGGACCAACAACTTATCTGCACGCTTCCTACACTTTCCCTGTATATAGCTCATGCTGTAAATAGCGCACACTAATCAACCCACCCACACACACACACTTTCACTGTACATGATGCACACACTGAACCCAAGCACCACTCCCACTGATTGTTTGCTGTGTAACCGCCTTGATTAAAGGATAAGGCGGGATAGAAATACCATTAAATAAATAAAATAAATAAGTGGGTCTACTACACAGAAACTAGATGAACAGAATAGCACAGTTCTGTCGTACACGCAAAACAGACAGCTTGTCATCAAATACAGAACAAGGGATCAGGATTTAGAGATATGAAGACAATATTTGAACCGGGAACCCCCAAAAGCCAAACTATGAATGCATCACAACACTGGAAAAATTAAACTATGAATAATTTCCTCTTATACTGAACAAAGCGCAAAGACATCAGAGCACATTTCCCAGAGCTGACATATTCCAGCTAATAAATTCAGAATAAAATACTTTTATTCCACTTTTTGTTGTTTGGGCATTTCATTTTTCAGTCCCAGTTGCCTCAGTTTCTCTCTTCTGCTAACTCTCCATTGTCTGCTGTCCATTTGTCCTTTCCTCTCTCTTCTCCTATTTTTTTTCCATTTTCTGGCTACATCCGCCTCTGACATACTGATCTTCCGCTTTTTCTTCTTTTCTCCATTTCTTTCTTTGCTCATTCATCCTCTCAATTTCAACCCTCCATCTTCAATCCCCTTTTGACTTTTCACCTAGCAAATTCCATCTACTCTTCTAACCTCCAGCCCAGCTTTCCCATTTCTCATCTCACTCTTTCACTAGTCTCCTATTCTCCTCTGCCTTTAACCTACTCCCCACTACCACATTTCAACCCTCTGTAATCCTCCTCCTCCTCTCACTCAGCTCCTTGCTAGGTTCCCATGGCCTCTGTCACATAGTTCCTTCATGCCCACCATTTCTCCCCTTCTCTCTCACCACCCCAATTCAGCATCTCCCAATTTCCTCACCCTTCTACTTTACTGCCAAAGTCCAGCATCTCATGCTTTCTCTACAACCTCCTTTTCCCCCACCATAGACCACGCCCCCATAGACCATCAGCTTTCTATCCCCTTCCCCTTCTCCATCCTCTCCCCCTGCAGTGGCCGGCATCTCTCCTATCTCCCTTCCCAGACCAGCATCACTTTCTCCCCTGTTACTCTCCATTCCAGGCCAGTATATCCCTTCACTCTCATAACTTAAAATCTACCTCTCTCTCTTGATACATACACACACCCTCATCCTGCATATCCCATCTCTCTTTTTCTCCCTCTCTATGTCCGTCCCTGGGAAAAAATATCATGCAACACCATCCCTGGAGTCTTCTTTCTTTTTCTGAGTCAGCGGCGGAAAGATCTCATAGCACCATCCCCAGCTTTATCTTTCTTTCTCTGAGTCAGCACGTAGCAGCCAGTGCTGCCTGTAGTATTCACTTCTGGTGAATGGCACTGTGCACAGTGGAAGTGAATGTTACAGGCAGCACTGGCTGTTATTGCTGACTCACAGAAAGAAAGATGAAGCTGCACAATGCCGGAGCTGCATGCACAGTGAATTGGGCCATTTCCCTCCATATGAATCCCCATTTACTCTCCCAATACCCAGCCAATCTTAGATTCTGTCTTCTTCTTTTCTCCCACATAATTTTAAAGTCTCCACCTAAGTCCCAGTCCACGTTCTCCCCCATCTCCCTGTCCCTAGTACTGCCTCCTACATCCCTTCCACACCCTCACCCAGTTACTTCCTTCTCCAATAATCATTAACTCCTTTCCTCCTTCTTACCCCAGCATTCATTTTTATGCCCCTCTCTTTCAACTCTTCCCTTAGTATGACCTTTTTCTTCCCTCTCACACAAAATATCTTTTACCCTCTCCATTCCCACTCTGCCAGCTTTTTTTCTCCCCCTAGCCCCAGCCCCACCCCCACACCACCCCACCCCTTCTAGTCCTCCCCCAGTATCAGCTCCCTTCTATTCCCAGTTCCTCCCAGCATCAGCTCCCTTCCAGTCGTAGTCTTCCCATCCCCAGAATCAGTCCATTTTGAGTCCTAGCCCCCCAGTATTAGTCTCTCCAGTCCCAGTCCCTCCCAGCATCAGCTCCCTTCCAGTTCCTCCATCCACCAGCATCAACCCTTGTCCAGTCCTAGGCCACCCCCCCCACCCCAGTATCAGTCCTCCTCCAGTCCCAATCCCTCCCAGGATCTTCTCCCTTCCAATCCCAGGCTCCTCATTCCCTAGCATCAGCCTATTTCCAGTCCTAGTTCCCCCTCCCCCACTATCAGTATTCCTGCAGTTCCAGTCCCTCCCAGTATCAGCTCCCTTCCAGTCCCACCATCCTCCAGCATCAGCCCTTTCCCAGTCCTGGTCCCACATTATCTGCCCCCTCCAGTCCCAGTCCCTCCCAGCATTGTCTTCCTTTCAATTGCAGTCTCTCTATCCCCCAACTTTAGCCCATTTCCTGTTCTAGTGCCAAGTAGCAATCCTCTTCCAAAGGCAGTGGCTCGTCCCCCCCCTCACACATGCACATGATCTCACACCATGAGGGGCCCCGCGCATGCCTGAGTGACTTAAGAGGGAGCTGGTGAGGTCTGAAACCTGCCTCACCTCTGCACAGTCACGGGAGTAAAGAGCTGCCAGAGCATTTTCCTTTTTCTCCTGCGGTTGTGCTAAGCTGCAGCCGGCATCATTAACTTCATAGAGGTTAAATAGGGGCACCTCCTATCTCTTGCACAAGTGCCCCAGTTTAATCTCTACAAAGTGAGCAATGCTGGCTGCAACTTAGCACAGCCACAGGAGTAAAAGGAAAACCCTCCGGCTGCTGTTGACTTCCGCAGCTGTGCAGAGACGAGTCAGGGAGCCAGGCTTCAGGCCACACTAGCTCCCTCTTAAGCTGGTTAGATGCCTGCGGGGCCATGTGCGGGCGACATTCTCCCACATGCCTCGGGCCAGCCCTGTCTGCTGCCCACCCACCCATTCTCCTTCTGAATTAACAGAAAAACGGAAAGAAGAATTGTGGGAGGGCTTGGAGACGGCGAAGTGGAACAGAGCCTGTTTATTGATATGTAAAAAGCCTTGATTAAAATATTGCTCTGTACTACTGATGCTCCTTGCTGTAAGTCTGAATTTTAAGAAGGCAAATGGATTGTCTCTTAAAAATATTACACTTCCTGTGAGCTTTCCAGATGGTCTATTGTCAGAACTCATAAGAGGCTTTTATTACTTCCACTGTATAAACCTCACTGTGACTGCACAATCAGCTCTACAGAGCCCACATTCCGGAATGTCTCCTGGATTCTGAACTTGAATAATCACAGATACAGCACAGCTGGAAAAATCATAGCAGCTTATCTTTGCAATGTCTTCTTTAAAGTTACTGGAAGTTTCATTTAAAGAATGACAAGCATTTTAGCAGCCACAGCAAAAACCCATAAAAACTTGTGGAGCAATGGTCAGTGGTCGCGACCAGCATACGTTTTAAACACTGGCTACAGTGATGAAAAAATCCATATAGTCAGTGCACTATACGCGTAGTGTGATTGCCATATTAGTCCACTTTAATGGCTGTTAGAAAGAAGGAGAAATAAAAAAAGGAAAATAAGGTGCTACCTTTTTATTGGACTAACTTAGGACATTCTTGGACTAGCTTTCAAAGGTTAAAACCTTCTTCTTCAGGTCAGGATAGTATGGACAACAGATGGTAATACTGAAATATCTAAGTGAGTTATAAAGGCATTCCATTGACAGTCTGAGGGGGAAAGGGGAGGAAGTTGGAGAGATGGATGGATGATAAGAAGCTGACCAGGCTGTAAATATTTATAATTTATAATGTTTATAGTTAGTCCTCAGTTGTCTTATCTGTCTTGACTAGATTGTAAGCTTTTATGAGCAGGGACGGTCCTTTACATGTCTCTGTACGGCGCTGCGTACACCTTGTAGCATTATTCAAATGATAAGTACTGTAGTAGTAGTAGCAATGGCTTGTATAGTTTATTGGTATTTGATATACCACCTTTGGCACGCATACAAGGCGGCTTATAAAAATAAAATTATGAGACTCAGAAAGGAACTACAATATATATTAGTAAAGAAAAATGGAGGAGTAGCCTAGTGGTTAGAGCACTGGCTCGGTAACCAAAAGACCAGCATTCGATTCCCATTAGCACTCCTTGTGACCTTGAGCAAATCACTTAACCTTCCATTGCCTCCAAAGAAAAGCCCGGTGATTTACTGCCAAGAAAACCCAGAAGCATTGCTCTGATTTGCAAAGAAAACTGTGTAGTTAGGAGGGACAGGAAGCAATGGCATGTTATTCTTGGTAGGCTAGCCCGACCCTGAAGGCCTGTTTGAAGAGGTAAGTCTTCAGCAGGACCTTCAATTTTTTAAAAGTTGATTTCTAGGTGGGCTTGCAGAGGGAGACAATTCCAAAGAGATGGGGCAAGAAAGAAGAAGGCAGAGTGTTGAATGGTGTTGTCCGAGCTTTGGATGGTGGGGGAATAAACAATCTATTTCCATGCAAGGATCAAAGATGGCATGGGGGTGTATATGGAAGCACCAGAGAGGACAAATAGGCAGGGGCATTGTTGTGCAAGGATTTGTGGGCAAGAGTTAGAGTTGTATGACGAATCCGAAGAGATTGGGAGCTAATGGTGTTGGATCATGAGGGGAATGATATGACCAACTTTCCTTGCGTGTGAGAGCAGGGCCAGCTCGTCCATTATGCGAGAATGTTGTTCGCACAGGGCCCTGTGCTTCAGGGAGCCCGCACGAACTTCATTGTTGTACAACGGATGGCTTCAGAGGGAGCCAGGGAAGTCATGCGAAGTCCCAGCTCACCTCTGCACAGCCGCCAGTGTGAAAAGCGCCATTTTCCCTCACGCAGGCAGCTGTTACTGTGAAGTGCACAAGTGCCGGGAAATGCTCTTTAACCTTGCCCGGAATTCAGCGCACTTCAAAGTAACAGCCGCCAGCGTGAGGGAAAATGGCATTTTTCACACTGTCAGTTGTGCAGAACTGAGATGGGGCCTTGTACATCTTCCCCCGGTCACCTCTGAAGCAGTTTAGAAAGTCGCGGGGCTCTTTGGAGGGGGGGGGGGTCTAGGATAGAACAGGAAATGGCCAATGGGGGGCTTGGACTTGAAATGGGCTGACGGAGGGCTAGGATTGGAAATGGGCAGGGGGGAGCTTGGACTGGAAATGGGCTGATGGGGGCTGGAATAAAACAGGAAATGACTGATGGGGGGGCTAGGATTGGAAATGGGCTGAGGGGGGAGCTTGGACTGGAAATGGGCTGGGGGGCTGGAATAAGACTGTAAATGGCTGATGGGGGAGCTAAAATTGGCAATGGGCTGACGGGGGGGCTAGGATTGGAAATGGGCTGAAGGGGGGAGCTTGGACCCGAAATGGGTGATGGGGACTGGAAAATGACTAGAAACGGCTGATGGGGGGGCTAGGATTGGAAATGGGCTGAAGGGGGGAGCTTGGACTGGAAATGGGTGATGGGGCTGGAATAAGACTAGAAATGGGATGACAGGTGGGCTAGGATTGGAAATGGGCTGAGGGGGAAGCTTGGACGGGAAATGGGCTGATGGGGGCTGGAATAGGACTGGAAATGGCTTATTGGGGGCTAGGATTGGAAGGGCTGAGGGGGGAGATTGGACTAGAAATGGGCTGATGGGTTCTGGAATAGGACTGGAAATGGCTGGGGGGCTAGGATTGGAAATGGGTTGAGGGGGGAAGCTTGGAATAGAAATTGGCTGATGGGGGCTGGAATAGGACTGGAAATGGCTGATGGGGGTGCTAATACTGGAAATGGGCTGATGTGGGGGATGGGAAAATGGGACATAAGGAAGCGGATGCTGGGTGGGGCTGGAACTAGAAGGGAGCTGATTTTGGGGGAGGACTAGAAGGGGATGGGGAATGAGGATGGAGAGGGAAAAAGATATTTTGTGTTGGAGGGTATTGGGAGAGTAAGTGGGGATTGAGGATGGAAGAGTGAAATTTGAGTGGATGAAAAAGAAATAAAGAAAGAAATGGAGGAAAGAGCAAAAGGGGAAAAATCAATATGTTAAAGCAGATGTACAGAGAGAATGGGAAAAAACTAGAAGAAAGAAGAAAGGACAAATGGACAGCAGACAATGGAGAGTTAGCTGAGGACTCGAAGAAACCAGAAGAAAGTGACTGGAGCAACTGCGACTGAAAAATAAAATGCCCAAACAACAAAAGGTAGAAAAATACTTTTTTATTTTGAATTTATTAACTGGAATATGTCAGCTGTGGGAAATGTGCATTACTAACGTCTTTGCATTTTTTATTTCTCCACTGTTGTTGTATGTTACAACTTTGGCCTTTGTGGTTCCCAGTTTAATTTTGTCTTCCTATTTCTAAATTGTGATCCCTTGTTCTTTGTTTGGTGATGGTCTATATTCTGCATGTGTAACCAAGCTGAGGTATTCTGTTCACGTAGTTTCCATTTGACAGTCCCACTTGTTCTCTTTCTCCAGAAGAAGATGTATTGATATTCCCTGAGATGTATTGGTTTAATATTTGCAGTGTTGCCTTTTTGATAGGTAGGATTTGGTGCTTTGTGAGTCCTGGTAGTGTTATGATATGGCGGGTTTGCTATGGGTTCTAAATGGGCAGTGTTTATAGTAGTTCCTAATGTGCTTGGCGATTGGCACTGGACTATAGTAATATAGAAATTTGGTAGTCTTTCTTTATCCAGACACTCATTAAGAGGCATGTTTATTAAAAGTTAGTGTATGTTAATGTTATGCAAATATTTATGCAAATGAAACCCTTATGCAAATGAAGCCCCACAATAAGTCTTTGCACATAGCCCTGCACCCCCCTTGGGCTGCTCCTATGTGAGAGAATGCGATAATGTGATAGAAAGTCCATAACTTTATTAAGTCCTGTTGGTATAGCATCTACCCTGTACCACCAATGCACACTGAAAACTATTACAAAATTGATAGAATTCATTCTAACTCACAACTACTTCAGCTTCAATAATGACATCTATCTACAAATCATGGGCATGGCAATAGATACAAAGATGCCCCCTCTCCCCCCCCCCCCCACACAATATGACAACCTCTTCATGGCAGAACTGGTAGAGACATTTTTGAGGAAATAGCAGACCAAACCATTTAAATATTTCCGGTACATCAATGACATTTTTAAGATTTGTACTAAAGAAAAGGAATCTCTCAAACAATTTTGCAATTCTTTTAATACATCTCATCCCTCAATCAGATTAAAAATTGACTACTGCACAGGAAAAGTTAACTTCCTGCACACCACAGTTTCCATCAATGGCAATATACAGAGATCCATTTACAAGAAAACCACTGACAGCTCTAGCTTTCACCTCTCACATACACAGCCATGCAATGTGATATCATCCAAAGACAGGAATAAATACCTCCAAATCGGGCCGAATCCTTCATGCAAAAGGCTATGTGCCTGATAATTGGCGCCAGCAGCTAGCGCTCCTTCAGCGGCGCTGAACCTTAGTCCCAGATATTCAGTGCCAGCAGGACCGGCGTTACCATTAGGGAAACTAGGCAGTCGCCTAGAGTGCCAGCCCTTCAGGGGCATCCATTGCTGTCGCTGTCACCTCTCTATGGGACCAAAAGCTGTGACAATAGCTGCAAACAGCCCTGCGGTGCTTACCTTCAAGCTTCAACACCATGGGGCTGTTTGCTTCCACCCTTCTCTGACTCTCGATGCCGACTTCCTGTGCGGTAGAGAGTATTGGAAGCACCATGGGGAAAGGGGCGGCAGCGGCACCCATGGGTGCTATGGGGAGGACTCAAGGGATGAGGTTTGCCTAGGCGCCTCATCTCCTTGAACTAGCCCTGAATACCAGCCCAGATCCAGCCACTGGTATTGAATATCTGGGTCAGTCACAGAACCTGGAAGCGCCTTACGTTTGCCGAGTAGCCATAATCGGGCAACAGTGATATTGAGCTGTTGCCCAATTATGGTCTGGTGCTGCCCCTGGAATGTGTTGATTCTAATTTGTTAGCATTGGGGTGTGAGGAGGTGGTACCCGCAGACATTCACAGCACTAACTGCTGAATATCCTGCTTAATGCCTTTACATATCGGGCCATACAACCCCAAAATCATTTCCAAGAAGATTCTTCTTCATTCAGAACACCCAAAGAGAAACTATTCAGGGAAATGAATTACTGAGAGCGATATTCCCTGCTCCATCAATGTTGTCCTTCCGACACCTCCAGATCTGAGACAAAAATGAGTGAGAAGCAGGCTCCCAGTAGAAGCCCAAAAAGAAGAGAATGGCATACTGTAAATCCCTGCAACGTAGCAAGCTACAAATCATGTCAACGCATACCACAGGACTCCACAGTTACCCCTGTGCTGTGTGAACCGATCCTTGTCTTTAACATTTGACCTGTCTCACCGGCATAGCTTCCCTTTTCACATGTTCTGCACTGAATAATCTATATCACATTAGAGGAAGGGCACGTGTAGGATTCCCTTATGTTCAATGTTTTGCCCATGTGGGTAACTCTCCTCAGAAACTCCTCCTGTCTGGCCTCAATCTCCCACCCCCACTAACAAACCTTCCCTTTGGTCTTCTTCTCTGCAGCAGCCCCTTGTTTGGCATCCATCTCACTGCCCCCCTTCAAAGACAACCCCAACCTTTGGCCTTTATCTCCCTCCTTAACAACCTCCCTTTCAGTCACAATCTCTGCACTGCCCTCTCGAGCCTCTATTTCTCATTCACAGACACTCATTTTCCTCTACCCTTAACCAGCTCTGGTCCCATCTCTTCTCTCTTCTTCAGCTAGTGGGGCCTGGCAATACCCACTGGCCTCACAGTTCCATTGGCATCAGCTTCCTTCTTTGGCCAACAGCATCTGGGGATCTCTGCTGGCCTTGAAGCTTCGGACCCAGCGCCTGCTTCTTTCTTTGACAAGTGTGGTCTGGAGATCCCTTCCAAGCTCATAACGTCTTTCCTGTGGCCTGACCAAGGCTCTGAATAAGTGAGAGGAGCTTATGGGTGGTTTATAAATGAAAATGAAATGTGTCTCGTGCATAGTGTAAGAGACTAGGCATTGTTCTCTGACAACATGCATTAACTTCTACTTTCAGTCACTTTTAGATAGTGACTCTGATTCCGTGGAGATTGTATCCAAATTAAGGGATTTTCTGACTTGGGGGCATTGGAGCCATTTCTGCCTGGCTTGAATTTGTGATGAGTAGCGATTATGGTCAAGTCTGTTTGGAAGGACTGAGCTGTGGTGGTATGATATTCTGCCTCTCTGGTGTTATAATGAACCTTTCCTCTTGTCTCTTCTATTTCTTTGACTATCACTCTTACTCTGTCCTATCTTGTTAATGGCGTTCTTTTCATATTTTCAGTATAATTTATGTAGTATTGTAAACTGCTCTAATGCTTTGGCCTGAGCGGTATATCAAATGTAATAAACATAAAAATAAACATTGGTGTAAATTGCATCCGAGCAGCCCCTGCAGTGCAAGGAAGCCTAGGGAAGGAGGGGGCTCCCTTGAGTCATCCCCATATTTTCAGAGGTAGATCGCCTCTGTTTTGGGGTGCTTTTTGATATTTTGCTTGTGGGCCTTTCCTTTGAATGTCGACCACTGCTTTGAGGTTTGTGCTTAAAGAAAAACTAAGGAAGCCTGCATGTTCTTGTTACACTGAGAACTTAACAGAGTGAGCTCTAATTACTTCAGGAAGTTTGTACAGTAAGTGTCTTTTCCATCATTACCTTTGATCTACCCAAATGGACAGAGCTTTGCAATTTAATCAGGCCTGGGGGTCATAGGTACTAGTGACCTCTAGTGGGCAGCCAGTGAATGGTACTTGACTTATTCTAAATACCATCTGATGGCTACCAGGAGAATAGCAGCTGATTTAGTATTATTTTGCTCTTCATTGTCTGCTGGACCTGGTGGTTGGACAAAATAGTGCAGCTTACTTTTGCTGTAATAAATTCAAGGTGACATGGAATCTAGTTGTTTTTAGAATGCTTCTAGGTACAGTACTTGTGACCTGGATCGGCCACTGTTGGAAACAGGATTCTGGGCTTGCTGGGCCTTTGGTCTAACCCTGTATGGCATATCTTATGTTTTTATTGTTATATGTAACAAATTCTTAGTCAGGGGCAATAAACACAGGAATGCTTCCTTGGCCCTTGGTCTCTTATCTCTGGTCCCAGAAGCGTGTAAGAAGAAATGAAAACAAAACACACAGAGAATTAAACCATGACAAAGTTTGCTAAAGCTTTAGGGAGGAAGTCACAGGCCTGAGCAGTCTCTGCAGTTCCCTCAATTAGCCTGGCCGCAGCTCCTTCTTAGGAAAAAATGCCACGTTGTGCAAATTCATCTTATCACTCTGCATCATGCTTTCACCTTTACATGTTACAGGTCAAGTTAAACACTACATGTTTCAGGTCAAGCTGAGCATAGGCATATTGCTCACACTTAATGAGGACAAACTTCCTGCAATCAGAAACTTCCTGTCTTGCAAGATGTAACCTTGAGTGTCTCTCTTATTCATAAACATCCCCAGTGAAACTGTCAGTATATTCAGACCTGTTCTCACACTCTAAACTTTTCCCTGAGACCCTAGCCCCCCTTTGAGTCCCTTTCTACATTTATGCTCTAAACTGTGCAAAGAGAAAGTTAATAATTTTGTGCTTTCTCTGAGGAGGTGATTTTAAAACTGACTAGTCAAGACAGTAAGATTGAGGAATATAATGTCCGCTTCTTTGAATGTGGCTGGAAAATCTCCAGCATACAGTCAGTGGACAGTTCTCTCAAACACAACTGCTCCTTTTGTCATAAGCTTGAAAGGTTTACCCGAGGTTCACCAGCTTCCAAAGAAATGCTCTTCTGTCCCTTGTCTTGAAATCCTCAAATTTCTGTCTGAAGTGACACTGCTCACCTCTAGAGTATCCTAGTTTGAATTTTACTGCTTTGATGGAGACTTCACAAAATATGGAGATTTACACTCATGGTAACATTCATTTTAGAGCCCTGACTGTGACTGGACCAAAAAATATGTTTTCTGCAATAAAAGTTTTTTTTTTAAATGGCCAAAAGATTAGGTATTTCCCTGACTTTTGAAAGGCAACTCAAAATCATTGTCAGCATTTTGGGGTTTAAAACAGCAAGTTGTCTTATTGAGGAGCTGAATTCTTTCTAAAATTTATGGTTAAGTGTATCATCAAATATCAGGATGTTGGTTTCCTTTTCTTTGACTCTAGACAATTTAAGAAATTTTTTAAGAAAGAGCTGGATAATGTCGGCATTTTATGTGGCCTTCACGCGTGCTGGACCCAAGCAACCGGGATTATTACAGGGTTGTAGTAAAACAATTAATTATTAGGAATCAGTTTCTCTTCTTTACTTTTTCTTCCCTGTTTTTTATTACTAAGAGACAATCTTTGCTTTCC
Source organism: Ichthyophis bannanicus (assembly GCA_033557465.1). Taxonomy (NCBI): domain Eukaryota; kingdom Metazoa; phylum Chordata; class Amphibia; order Gymnophiona; family Ichthyophiidae; genus Ichthyophis; species Ichthyophis bannanicus. The sequence goes on from CM066032.1 coordinate 64,943,993, forward strand.
TTTCTTGACTTTCCAAGATTATAGAGGAGACGTGGTCTAGTGGTTACTGAAATGCACTGAGAACATGGGAAACCAGGGCGCGAGTCACTCTGGTGCTCCTGGTGATCTCTGACAAGTCACTTTATCACCCGTTATCTAAGGTACCCATTTAAATTGTAAGTTTTCGCAAGCAGGGACTTGAATCGCTAAGGATACTGTTGCAGACCATCTTAAGTATTATTTGGAAAAGGGGCTAAAAATCCAAATTATTAACTGAGGGCTGAAGTTGTTGAGGTATGAGATGGTTTTATTGTGTGGCTAGATACGACGGCCCTTATTTTAGAAGCATCTCCACATGTTAGTTGCAGCTTTCAAACTTGTAGATTGGTACAAATAATGATTTTAGAAAGCCACTGTGGTGATCCACACCACACATAGAGGTATGTTTACTAAACGGCGCTAACGTCGCAGCTGCGACGTTATCACGTGATACATGATGTTATCGCGCGATAATGGTGCATTACCGTGCGAGAATGTCACGTATTGCGTGATAACGTCTCCGGTGGCATTAGGGTGCACAGAGGGTGGAGTAAGGCTCCCCAGAGGGCAGAGTAAGGCTCCCCAGGGGCAGAGATAAGGGGTCAATGGGCGGAGAGTGGGCGGGGAGAGGCTCCATGCACACTAACACCGTGAAATGAAGATCTGAAAATTTGTGCCAGTGAAAACCTTGCGCTAGAGGCACATTTGCAGGAGAGAGAAACCATTTCAGTCAGCAATGTACAGCATAGCTATGGAGACCAAGAAAAGTGATAGTAGTGATACATGTGCAGCAGCATCATAGTGGCCAAGTACAAAGGGCATGACGGTGAGGCTGCAAATGGGGCACAGGGGGCTGAAGGCAGGACATGCAGTGGGGCAGCTGGGGCACAGGGTGGACTAGGCAGATGCCTAGGTGGCACATAGGAACGTAGAAACTGCAAATCAGCAAGCCAACAACTGACCAAGGTCAAACGTGCCCACGAGTGTGTGTCCCAGGGGACATCACCCAGTAGGTACCCCAAAAGGCACATAACAGTGACAGGCGGTGCCGGGAGGAAGCACGGATGTCTATGTAGGCACCCCTACCCCAGATCCCACACCATAGGGAGCCGCCTACCTGCACACTGAATGGCCTGGGACTGCACACCACCAGCACCACCGGCATAAGAGCATGTCAGCATGGGGCTGGAGGGGTGCTGATGGTGGAGGGGGCAGTGGCATCTGCCCACAGCATACCAAGGCCAAGCCCTGTTTAGGTGGGTGCCGTGCACTGCAAAAGACAAGGTCTGTCTGATGAACAGTCATGGTAACCCCAGGGAATTACCTGCCTCTGTGGCAACAGTTTGGTGCAGTACACACACCCAGTGTATTCAGGGACAGGAAGGTCACAGGTTCCAGTCCCAGCTGTGGCTCCTGCAGACCATGTCCCTATATTTTACCCAGTAGTAAACCGTAATAATAAACATGGAACCTTTATTGCTGATAAAAGAAACACGCCATAAATGCCAATATTTTACCCTACAGAGCACATACACCATAGACATGTGCAGTCCCTAGAGCAGAGGTTCCCAACTGCAGTCCTGGAGGGCCAAACACCATTCAGGTTTCATGCTGTCCCTAAGAAATATGCTTGTGATGCATTTGCATGCACCACCCCCTTTGTATGCAAATGTATCTCATGCATATTCATTAGGGACAGCATGAAAACCGGAACTGTATTTGGCCCTCCAGGACCGGAGTTGGGAAGCTCTGCCTTAGAGCAGAGGCCAAAAGGGGCAAAACACCCACACCCACAGGCTCCACTATCCAACGGCTCATGGAGAATCAGGCTGTTGGGCCCTGCGCGTCTACCAATACTAGCACCTGTATACCTTAACAATGCCGTCTTAAACTTGTAAACACGTTCCACATCAGCAAGCCTGACTCTCTGAGAAAGCTTGAAAGAAAGTGGCGTATATCTCATAACCCAACAGATCAAAAAACATACTTGACCCAACTGGGAGTCCATCGTGAAGCAATATGGAACACAAGAAAAACATACCACTCCGAACTCCTCAACCGCTCCTTAAACAAACCACGAGAACTCTTCAATCTAGTAAAGTCTCTAACCACAGAACCTTCACCACCGCAACAGGAACCCATACACCCTCAAAGATATGACAACTTTATACAATCCAAAGCCATCAGAACTACAACCTCTTCCTCCCCAAGTCCCCCCCAACAACATACACAACATGTTCCGCTCCTTCAGCTCTCATCGCCCTCAGCAAAATGCGTTGAAGACATTATCATCAAAATGAATACCACCACAGCACCTAACGACCCCTGCCCAGCACACTGGATAAGGGCTATGCGCTCCGACTTCAGCCCAATCATAGCAGAAATAATAAACATGTCCTTCTCAACAGGCATCTTCCCATCGGCCCTAAAGCAGACCTCCATAAGACCTCTGCTAAAGAACAATCAACTGGACCCAACAAGAGAAGAATCATACCGCCCGGTCTCCAGTATACCTCTACTATCCAAAATAATTGAGAAAGTAACCAACAATCAGATCCAACAACACATAGACACCTCCTCACCGCTTGATCCCAGCCAGCATGGATTCAGGGAAGCTCACGGAGTGGAGACACTGCTGACCACTTTATCCAATACACTCATCAGTGGGATAGATGACACCAAAAAGGGCTTTGCACTAATTTTCCTCAACATCTCTGCAGCTTTTGACTCCGTGGACCACGAAATACTTCTAACCCAGTCGGGGGATCGAGCCTCAGGCGGCAGGAGGAGCACCGGAACATCTTTGCCCCAATCGGGGCCTGCAGCAGAGCTCTTAAAAGTTGGCGCCATCGGGCGCGTGGTCCCTTTAGACCCGCCGCCGTCATCAGCTCTCCCCAGTCGGGGGATCGAGCCTCAGGCGGCAGGAGGAGCACCGGAACATCTTTGCCCCAATCGGGGCCTGCAGCAGAGCTCTTAAAAGTTCGCGCCATCGGGCGCGCCCGCGCCTGGCGGGCCTGCGCCTGAGGGCCTCGCCAGAGGGCCCTTTGGCACGGCCCTTAGGCAAAGGCCCTCTCAAAGGCCCACGAAACATCCAAGAATACACAGTTCCACTCCAATCCTACAACAGGACCACCCCTCATCCACCTACAAGTCTACCGTCAAAATGCACAGCAAGTATACACTATCTGTCTGACCAAACTAAGCTCGGCACTATCTTCAATATAATCTCATATATTATCATTGATAGTATTCCTTTGCTACAGTTGCCTGTATTGTGCCATAACTCCATTGCTACAGTTGCCTGTATTGTGCCATAACTCCATTGCTATAGTTGCCTGTATTGTGCTATAACTCCATTGCTACAGTTGCCTGTATTGTGCTATAACTCCATTGCTACAGTTGCCTGTATTGTGCCATAACTCCATTGCTACAGTTGCCTGTATTGTGCCATAACTCCTTTGCTACAGTTGCCTGTATTGTGCCATAACTCCATTGCTACAGTTACCTGTATTGTGCTATAACTTCTTTTAGCCATTGTGACCCCTATACAGCCCGCATCAATTCTCACCACAACTAGTAATCAGACACACAAGCCTAGAAACTTCCTCAATAAGGATCCAAAATGTCTCTTCACCTCATCACTCTTCTTAGTTTTTATCTTCTCACAGATTGGCTCGGTATCTCCTCGGCATACTCTCCCTCCATCAATCACATCCCTATCCACAAAAACCACGGAAAAAAATGGTCAAGCAACTCTCACCATTATCCAGCTAAGGATGCTCGCATACGACAATCCCACTTGATCCACATTGCGATACAACAAACCAGTAACTCCAAGCAACAAGGTTCCCCAACTTCCCAAAGCTTAAAATGTGCTCTCATAAATGCCCGCTCTATTCGGAAAAAGTGGCCTGTAATCCAAGATTTAGTTACCCATCACAATCTTGACGCACTTTTGATCACTGAAACTTGGCTATCAAAAGAAGATAATGTCCTCATTAACCAACTCACTCCACCAAACTTCTCTATACATACAACACACAGAGAAAACAAGAAAGGAGGAGGATCACTCATTCTCACCAAGTCTGAACTCCTTTTCAATACGACTAACTCCTACAGCTCAAACAATCTGGATATAATCACCATAGCTAACAAGCAATGCTCCATAAACCTGGTTTACAGAGCTCCCTCAAGCTCTACGGATGACCTTCCCACCATTCTAGACTTAGCTGCCAATACCACTAATCTCAACACTCCTAATTGGATAATGGGAGATCTCAATCTCCCTTCTCTGCAGCAACATCAGTCCTCTTCACTCCTCAATGCCATTGAAAATCTTGGGTATTAACAATTAATCACGGAACCCACACATAACAAAGGAAACATTCTTGATATGGTATTCGCTCCACAATCTGCTCCTGCACAAAGCAGCAACATTATAAAGTCTATCACAGATGTACCTTGGTCAGACCACAAACTCATAAACCTACAAATTCCCTTGGGTAACACTCATCCCATAAACTACAAAAACCTTGACAACACACCAAGAGCCCTAACAAGAAGCTTTCGGCCCTTCAACAAGGATTTTATACTGACAAATACTCAACCACTCCTCAACAATACAACGCTCAACCTTGACGAGTCAATTGAAGCCTGGAACAACAGCCTCAAGTCCATTTCTCATTTACCACACAAGAAAAACATATCAAAGAAAAGAAACTCCGCACCATGGTTCTCTCCTGAGCTGCGGTCTTCACTTATGCATTTAAGGAGACTCGAAAAACGCTGGAGACGAACACTGGCCAGTGATGACCACACAATCTACAATCTCTACTTAGCAGCTCACCGCGAAGCAATCAAAAACAAGAAGAAGCAATATCACACTGATACGCTTAAAAGATCATTGAACAAACCTCGTGATCTTTTCAACCTGGTAAAATCACTATCAAAGGAACCATCTTCAGAACAAAAGGAGGAGATCCACCCTCAAGATTTTGCTGATTACTTGCAATCTAAACTTATACAGACGGATGAGCTACTGAAAACAGATGTACAAGAAACAACCTGCCAAAACTCCTTGTCTACACTTATCACTCCTTCAGCTAAATTTATTGAAGACACAATCACCTCACTCAATACCACCACCGCTCAAACCGATCCCTGCCCAGCCTTCTGGATAAAGGACCTGCGAAGTACATTTAGCCCGTTCATTGCAAGAATCATGAACCTTTCATTTACAACCGGCTCCTTCCCATCTGCTCTAAAGCTCACATCCATTAGACCACTGCTAAAAAACCCCAAACTAGACCCATAAAAGGCTGACTCTTACAGACCTATTGCCAGCATTCCCCTCCTAGCAAAAATCTTTGAGAAAGAGGTACAACGTCAAATTCAAGACCACATAGATTCCGCAGCCCCTCTTGACTATTTTCAACATGGCTTCAGAGAATATCGTGGCATCGAAACACTTATCACCACCCTCTTCAATAACATACTCGCCAGTATAGACAACATCCGTCAAGGCGTTGTGCTAATCTTCTTAGATATAGCAGCTGCATTTGATTCGGTAAATCATGATATACTCATTACACGGCTGAAGGAAAAAGCCATCAGTAGTTCAGCACTTGAATGGTGTAAATCTTACCTGAACACCAGAATGCAATATGTAAAAACTGCAACAGGAGAATCAAATCTCTTCCATCAGAAACAAGGCGTCCCACAAGGTTCATCTCTTTCATCTCTCATGTTTAACATATACATGCAGCCTATCTGCAATATCATCAGATCATTCAATGTTGAATGTATGATATACGCAGATGACATCCTACTTTATTTACCTTTTTCCACAATACAAATGGATTTACTGCCCATAATAAAGTGCTTTGATGCAGTCTCAGAGTGGCTTCTCTCACAAAACCTCCGCATCCAGCACAAGAAAACTGAGGTTCTCTTTGTTACAAGAGACCCCAACTTCATTCCACCATCACATATAAGTGTTAAGGGAGCTGATCTATCCACCAAAGAAACAATAAGATATCTCGGAGTCACGCTGGACCACCGACTAGATATGAAATCACACGTAGACAATATAGTAAGAGCTGTATACTTCAAGATACGCACACTTAGGCATTTACGCTCTTTACTGGACCCAGAGGATTTCAGAACCATCTTCCAAGCACTCATCTTGCCGCATTTTGATTTCGCCAATTCAATTCTACAAGGTCTCCCACAATCCACCCTAAGTTCTCTACAACTTGCTATGAACTCTGCTGCAAGGGTTCTACATGGAGCATCCAGAAATGATCATGTGACACCAATCCTCAAGCAGCTTCACTGGCTCCCAATACAAGCCAGGCTCATATTCAAAACGCTGATTCTCACGTACAAGGCCATCCATGGCTTGTCAGCCAATTCACTAACTGACCTCATACAAACTGTACCACCAATAAGATCCAGAAGACAATCATCACTAAACACTCTAACAATGCCAAAGGCCATAACAACTTGCAGCCGATCAACAGCGAGTAGAGCCTTCATGTTTTGTGCCCCAAAACTCTGGAACTCCCTACCACCTGACATACGTGCTTTAACCGGTTTAACCCAGTTCAGAAGAGCCCTAAAATTTAACCTATTTATCAAATTTTACCCTACATAAATTTCAAAAGAATAGTCTTACCATAAACTTAACCACAATCTCCTCCTGACCCTTGCACTACTGCTATTTTATGTAAATAGCTTTTTTTCATGCTATCGAACTAATTGAATATTTATTCTATGTATATAGTTCTCCCATGTTATCCAAGTTTATACCCCTGTTATATGTAATACCGAACAGCCTGTTGTTCTGGTCTTTGTGTTCATCTGTAAACCGCGCTGATTATAAATAGTGCGGTATATAAAAAACTGAAATAAATAAATATATAACAAGGGAATCCACGGGCTAGCATGGAAATGGTGCAAGTCATACCTGGAAGATCGCTTGCAACAAGTTAGGACAGTTGAAGGCACCTCAGAACCTTTCCAACTAAAACAAGGAGTACCTCAGGGCTCATCCCTATCAGCGCTGCTATTTAATATTTACATGCAGCCTCTATGCGATATCACTCGCTCCTTTGGCATATCCTCGTTAATCTATGCAGATGATGTGCTAATATTCACACCAATCAATGTCACGCTCCCAGATTACACAACATTAGTTGACTGCTTTAACGCTATAGCAGACTGGCTCCTCTCCCAGAATATGCGGATAAACTATAAAAAAACCGAGGTACTGATAGTCACGAAGAACAGAGAATTCTCACCCCCTGAGACCCTAAAACTACGAGACGCAGACCTCCCAATCAAGCCCTCCATAAAATACCTTGGAGTAGTACTGGACCATCGACTGGACTTTAAAGAACATGTCAACCGTACGGTAAAAACCATTTATTTCAAGATAAGGACCCTGCGTCAGCTGAAAAATATACTTGACCCAGACAGCTTCAGGACCATATTCCAAGCAATAGTCACACCCCACTTCGACTATGCGAACATAATACTCCATGGTCTCCCAAAAAACACCCTAAATACACTACAACTAGCCATGAATGCTGCAGCCCGGGTTCTATACGGAGCCTCAAAGAGCGACCATATCACCCCCATCCTAATGGATCTACACTGGCTCCCCATAAACTGCAGAATTGCCTATAAAGCCCTTCTCATGACCTTTAAAGCGCTCAACAATATAACCCCTGCATCAATCTCAAACCTCCTCAATCACACTCCCAACATCAGATCCAGGAGATCAGTAGCTGCAAATACCCTGGTTATACCACCTGAGGCCACAAAATGCACACGTTCAACAACAGACAGGGCATTCGCATACTACGCACCCAGAAGCTGGAATAACCTACCTCCCACCATCAGAGCAATTACGGACCTCAAGCAATTCAGAAAAGCCATAAAGCACCATCTCTTCCTTCTACACTTCTCCCAATCCCAAGGCACATTAACAACCCTCTAACGCATTCCAAGCCCTCATAGTAAAAATTGTAAAATTGTAAATACCTTATTTACTCAAGATGTTAATAATAAATGCTATTCATTGTATATAGGTTCATAACGAATATGTACAAAGTTTCCCAAAGTTATAATCCCAGTTGAACTCTCCTGTTACATGTAAACTCACAACAGCCTGTTGCTTGTAATGAGTATTCTTGTTTAATGTGAACCGCGCTGATGGAAAAGAGTGCGGTATAGAAGAACCATAAATAAATAAATAAAATATATCAAAAGGTTGCTATGATTAATGTCAGATAACAAATCCTAAGTTAAACACAATTTGTTGACAGAGATTCTTCATAGCAGCCTTTCTGATATCTGTGGAGTGTGTTTCAGTTGTTGTGTCTGACAGTGTTTCCCACCCCAGGGAGTGACCCTAACTGTATTGAGTACCATAGCAATGCATGCACTGTGCCCAGGACTGGTGTGGTGGCCAGGGCTGCCAACCACCTCTCTCTTTGCACAATGCTGAAATAGGTGTGGGAGTGTGTGTATGTCTATCCAGTGTGGCTGCCTATACCTTACTGAGCCCACAGTGCTTGCACTGTTTCCAGTGTTAGCCTGCCAATGTGCATAATGAGGAGCAAGGTACTGTGGGTATGGTACGGACACGGCGGCCTGAGCAGGATGCATCTGCACAGGGCATAGGGCAATGGCTGGTACATTGTAGTGCCCGGCCACCACCTGCACGGACAGGGTGGCCACAGCATGTCATGCTGGGAGGTCACTCTCACCCTGACTGAGCAGTGACCACGGCATGGCTAGGTTCCCCCATAGTGCTATACAGTATTTCTCTTAAGTGATATCTATGGGTTCTCCTTTCTGGGGCCCAATCACTGACATACCTGCTTGGTGTGTGTGCTCACATCCCATTTTTGGGGCACACAGCTCTGCCAGGAACATGCACTATGTACTAGCTAGCAGACTGTCTGCAGTTAGTATGTGTATGGTTGGAACACCTTGAGGGTGCAGTGGGTGGAGACTGACTGTGCCTTCTGCTGGTGAATGTCAGATAGGGGTGGGGGGCAGCTGAGCTTTTCCAGGCCTACTTGCCTATGTGATGTGTACAGATCTGCATTGACTGCCTTGTAGGGGGCCCATTCCCCAGCAGGACTGGGGTTGATGGTCCCCTCTACTGCCACCATTGTAGAGATGTAGACCCATAGAGGGCGGGTTGGGTGGTGCTACATAATCTGCTTTGGGGTCCTAACACCACCCTTCACTTATAACATGTGACCATGGCACCCACACGGGATATGCACTATTCTGGGTGCATCATAATCCACAAGGGCTAGACGTGACTGGGAAATACAGATGGACACAGGTGTATCCTAGGTGTGTCTGCAGGGACTACCCATCACACTCCAGCACTGATGGGGACCTGCAGCGCAGCCTACTTCAGCCAAGCCAGGTGCTGCGGACCTGGTGCTGGGCGCCCCACCTCGCCCTCAGGGTGAGCACAGGAACCGCACAGTGTCACGGTCTGTAGCTACTCTGTGCCAGTAACACACACGGTCAGTTCCCCCTACCAGGCCGGGGTGCTATAGAGGTGCATACCCCATCTTGTGATCAGATGTAGGCTGCTGATCTGCATGTGCAGTGCATCATGGGTATGGGTGGGTTTAACCTATCTTGGTAACCACAGCAGACAGTTTATGTGGTGACCTGCAGTCTTTCTGTAGCCAGCCAGCGGTGTGTTAGATGTTACAGAGATGTAGCCCACTGGTTACTTCAATGACTGCAGAGGCAGAGAGCATGGGTTTGATCCCACAGTGGTGCTGTTTAATAAGGCTGTCTGAGGCATTTCCTTTTAATTAAAATCAGTGCTGCCAGCAGAAACATCCTCACAGTGTTGTAGCCTAAGGTGCCTCATAGGGCACCCTATAAAGTACCCTATAGGACACATTATAAGGTGCCTTGGTGGACAGAGCACTTTATAATGTGCCCTATGGGGTGCCTTATAGGGCGCCTTATGCGGCACCTTAGATTACGGCACTATGAGGGTGTTTTTGCTGGCAGCACTGACTTAAATTAAAAAAAGGAAATGCCTCAGACAGCACTGATTTAAATTAAAAGGAAATGCCTCAGACAGCCTTCTTACCTAACACCACTGCAAAATCAAACCCATGACCTCTGCCTCCGCAGTCATTGCAGTAACCAGTGGGCTAGATCGTTATTGCTTCTAACACTGCACTGGCATGAACTTAGGGTTAACGTGCGTTAACGTGCCACGGCGCCCACTATCACGCGATACAGAGCCTTGCTACCTTGCCGCCAGAACGCCCACTTCTTATATGGCATTCTTCACATTATCGCTGCAACTAGCGCCGGTAACATTAAGACGGTTTAGTAAACATACCCCATAGTTTTCAAGGAGGCGTAGATAGGGGGTGGTTTGGGTAGGCCTATGATATCAACACATATTCCCCATTTTACAAATGGGAATACACATGAAACATAGAAACATAGAAACATGATGACAGAAAAAGACCACATGGCCTATCTAGTCTGTCCTTCCATAATAACAACTACAACAGTCCACTTTTTACCTTTAGAGATCCTCTGTGTTGGTCCCATGCTTTTTTGAATTCAGTTACTGTCCTCATGGATCTCAAAAATTCTAAACATCAGTTTTTACACCTGCTCTGATGCATGCATGAGTGCTTAAAAGCTGAGGCCACCTCCTCTGACATGGGACCCTCCCTCAACACCCCCCAACATCAAGAACCCCTCCTACATCCTTCGTGACATCCTCCCTCCCTCAATTGCCTTCCCCGTAAAAATGCTGCTAGGAGTCACAGGTGCCACAGGTTCTCCGGGGGCACAGGAGGAACTGGGGATCACTCCTGCCAGAGGGTGTCAGGGATGGGGGCGGTACATGAGCTGCCGGCATTAGGGGGAATGATGAGTCAGGAAGCAGCGATTTTAAAACATTGCTCTCACACACATTTGAGGGAAAGAAGGAACACTATTTTTCCTTATGTGAAGTTTTTATTTAAATCGCTGCTCCTGCTGGAGGTGGTGCAAAATTGATGCACGCTCTTGCACAACCTTATATGTTTTTCTGCAAGAGGCTCTGCATTTCACGGGGCTTTATAAAATACAGTGGGGATTTTCCATGTCCCTTCTCCACAGCCTATCTAAAATGGATCATCACATAATGAACCCTTTTACTTTGTCCTGCTTGTATTCTGCTATTTTGCAATGTCAAATGATTTGTCTTGGCAATTTTTTTGTACAAAGGCTATGCATATAAAGCAAAATGAAAAAAAGACCTGTCGTATTCTGGCGCATGGACAGCAAGGGAGAGTGCTCTATGCCTGTCTTCCCACAGTAATAATACTGTTAATACTATATTTTGCAGGCAGATGGAGGGCTTATTCCCTTTCCGTGCTTATAGCATAACATTTTCTAGATCTGTGCATCCAGCAGAAGCATCTGCGCTCACCCAGACGTTCCTAGGCTAGCATTGTAATCACTTTGATGCGAGATGAAAAGCTTTCTATATTTAGTGATCTTTTGTAAAGTAGGCAGCATCTGAAAGCAGAGTCCATGCAGCTGATCTCAGAGCAGAGCTCTTCCCCCCCCCCCCTCCATAATAAAACTGAGCTTTTCCTACGCACACAGTAGGATGCAGTATCTTACCTCACGGTGCCGGGGATTAAGGCTTTGTTGTGATACCTGGGTTCCATTCCCAGCTGGGCTGCTGAAAGTATCTTTTGAGATTTAACAGCCTAGCCTCAGGAGCATTTACAGCCTGCCAATCTCCAAAACTATCTAAGCGGTTTACATAGCCACAGATATGCCCAGGGCCAGTGCAAGGATATGAGGCAACCTAGGTGAGCCCTCAGTCCTACCGTCCTTCCCGCTTCCGCCCCCGCACCCATTGTCACCACAGCCTCCTCCCTCTGGGACCTGCAGTGGCAACAATGGGAACTTTGAGAATGTTGACTCTAGGCGGCTGCCCAATTTGCCTATTGGTCCATACCAGCCCTGGATATGCCACTGATATTACTTTCTGGACGCAGTCTTTTATGGGCCCATTTGCTGCCACCAGGTCAAGGCTCTTCCTGAGGTTTTTTGATGCCGTGCTTCTGGTCAGGAAGAGAATTTCATTCTGACACCTTCTGCAAAAGAATAGACGTAGACTCCTTCTCCTAGCTAAAGTAGCCCTGTGCATGTATATTATCGAGCACATGAATCAAAACGCTTTCTGCAACATGTGTCTAAGCTTAAGGCCTTCACTGTACTACACCTCTTTGTTTTCCATTTTACTATGTAATGCGATTTGTCTGTTATGGATTGGCCCAAGATCTGAAGCCAGTAGATTAAAGCCTTCTGTGCACAGTCAGACAGTATTTCTGCTGGTCCAGTTCTCTGCGCTATAACTGAGCAAGGCAGATGATGTGACTCCTGGAAAGGGCCAGGATGGTCTCAAAAGCTGATGGACAGTATATTCTGGTCCAATGAAAGCTGCCACCGCTTGCAAAAATCACCTTAGTGTAATTAAATCTTAAGGGGTTACTGAATGTCATGTCCCCTACAAAGTGGCACACTTACTGCTATTTTTGTGTGCTGTTAGCCTTCACCACCTCAGTTTAATTTGGTAAAGTACCGGCAGATGGTAAAGCTAGTTGGGTTTCTAGGGGATCAATGGCTTGATTAATGAGATGCCTGGAGGGGAGACTGAGTGAAAAGAGGGAACGTGAGGAGCACTCTTCACACAAGCATCTGTCTATTTTTTCCATAATCAGGGCCTTTTTAAATAAGAATTTGTGTTTTTACTTGAATACTAGGGTTTAATATTCAACCTGCAGTGATCAATGTATTTTTAAAACGCTGGCCACCGCGGGTAAAAACGAAATACAGATCATTCAGTAACAGTTTCTGGATAGCGACCATAGCTGTCTGGAGAGTCACTGATGTTATCTGAAGAGCAGCAATATTTAACCACTATCCGGACAACTTATCTGGATAGCACTTAGGACAGATTTTTTGCTGTCCACAGGTGTCGAGATAGGTGCACTGAAAATCGCCGCTACCCAGATAAACTCTGCAGGGGGACAGTCAAAGGCATTTACGTGGTTTGCAGACGTGCAAACTGTGTAAATGTGGCTGAACAGAATATTCAGTGGCACTGATCTGGTTAGTGCCACTGAACATACCCCGTTCGTGCTACTAAATGCCCCAATGCTGAGCGCATGCATCAAGATGTCCCAGAGGCAGAGCTGGGGCAGCAGCACAGGTTAATTGGGCAGCGGCGATATCCAGCTGCTGACCAGTAAGCCTAACTGGCTAAAGTCAGGACAGATGAACGTCTCGCCTAACTTCAGTCACTTTTGCAATCCAGCCAGTTTCTGAATATTGCCGTTGACCAGATTACAAAATTGCAATCCGGGCAAGCCAGATATTTAATGCCATTGCCTGGATATGGCCCCGGCCTTGAATATCCCATCTTCATCTTCATTAATAAACGATAAACCGCACTTTATAGAGTATCAAGGCAGTGTGCAAAGTACAAAATAACTGCAGGGAAACAGAAAGGAACTCCATTATCTGATAGGAAAGGAAAGCAAATTGCTCAAAGAGGAAAGAGGATGGGGGAGAAAGGGGAGAGAGGAGGGGAGGTAAGCATCACGTGAATTATATGCTGGTCAGGGGAAGATCATAGGCAAGTTGAAACAAGTGAGTTTTTAACATGGACAAATTTTGGGAAGGAAAGCTCTAGTCTGAGGTCAGTGGAGAGGGTATACCAAAGGCTGGGGCCAAGGAAGAAGAAAGTGGAATGTCAGGGAGGGGGATTCCAGGTGGACTAGTGAGGGTGATGCAGATTCAAATGGTTGGTGTGGATTGAGCGAAGGATGTGGTGTGGGGAGTGAAGGTGAAGCAGGTCTGAGAGGTACATGGGAGTGCCAGTGTGTAAAGCCTTGTGAATCAGAATGAGTAATTTGTACTGTATGCGAGATTTGAGGGGAAGCCAGTGGAGTTGTATGAGAATTGGGGTAATATGGTCAGTACAAGTGATCATCCGGACGGCCATTTTCTGTAGGAGTTGGAGTCAATTTAACTGGTACTGGGAGAGACCTGAGAGAACCACGTTGCAATAGTCAATCCTAGAAATAACCAGGGAAAGATGAAGATTAGTCAAGGATGATGAGGATAAAAATGGGCAAATGGATCAGATTTGCTGGAGGGAGTAGAAGGAACGTCGAACGTAGATTTTCAGTCCTGAACAGCCCAATACTAACCATATAGTAAAGGGGCAGGGAAGGGCAGAACGAGGGCGTGTTATGAAATTATCCAAATGGTGGCAATATTCAGCCACTATCCAGATAAGTTATGCATTTAGTTTAGGTCTGATAAATAGGAGACCTAGTCTAAATAAATACCAGTTTATAGAAAGGCCAAACTATCTAAATCCAAGAAAGCCTGGATTAAGCAGGCTCTGTCGTCTTCATTTGAGATTATATTCCATGTTTGTGCTCCTAAAAGTTATTTATTTGAATCTTTCCAGTTACACTGCGTAGGCAGTAACGTTTTGTACAGTACTGCTTCATTATATTGTCCTTTTCTAGCACTCAGTAAAGCAGTACATTTACAATACCAGGTACAAGGAATAACCCAAGTAAAAATATCCTGATGACTTTGTGTTCATTCCCCTTTCCATCTTTAACCTGTTAAGAATGGTTTGCAAGATAGCACAGAAGCAGACCTGCTGTTTTGCCTGGTTCCGTGATGCCTGTAATATCTCAGTATAACTTTAAAGCCATTGGTGAAAAAAGTGACTCACCCTCTCGGCAGGAGGCCTTCTTGCAAGCATAAAAGTACTTCATGTACAAATCCTGACGTGATCAACTGAGAGAGCCAGAATTAGAAACCACTTCTCTGTCTCTTTTTATGGCAGTAATTGCAAAGCATGGGTCATGCTTCTTGAACAAACTCAGGAGTAATGTTTACAAAGGGTCTATCCTATGCCTTGCTGGCACCATCTTTGCTTTTTCAGACAAACCCAGGAAAAGAAAGACCAGAAGTGGTGCTTACGCAGTATCAGGCTGTTTTCCTGCAGTTTTGACCTACTAGTCTTTCCAGTTTTTCTGGCTTCATTTCAGATATACCCTAACTCAGACAAATTCCAAGAACTTTGGTGATCCCCTATTCTAGAATTCCTATATAAGGTCATATCAAAAATGCAATGTGTGCCTTTGAGTCAGTCCTGACTCCTGGTGACCCAGAAGCTCCTGGGTTTTCTTGGCAGTGTCACCAGAAGTAAATTGCCAGGCCTTTCTTCCAAGGCAATGGAGGGTTAAGTGACTTGCCCAAAGCCACAAGGAGTGCTAGTGGGAATTGAACCCTGGTTGCTTGGTTACCAAGCCAGTGTTCTAACCACTAGGCTACTCCTCCACTCAAGGTCATATCATGCCTCCTGTTTTCAAAAAAATCAATTTAGTAAACCTTAGAAAAATTTTCAGGAGGGTGGTAGACAGCCCCAACAGACTTACAGTGAAGGTGGTACATAAGAACCTAAGATTTGCCATACTGGGTTAGACCAATGGTCCATCAAGCCCAGTATCCTGTTTCCAACACTGGTCAATCCAGTAGGATTCCAAAAGCAGACAGATTCCAAGCTGCTTATCCCAGGGATAAGCAGTGGATTTAATCCAATCCACTTTAATAATGGTTTATGGACTTTTCCTCCAGGAACTTGCCTAAGCTTTTCAAAACCAGATAAACTAACAGCTTTTACTACATCCTTCAGCAACAAATTCCAGAGCTTAATTGCGCATTGAGTGAAGAAATATTTTCTCCGATTAGTCTTAAATGTACTAATTTATAGCTTCCATTGCATGTCCCCTAATGTTTATTCTTTTGAGGGTGTAAACAACCGATTCATGTTTGCTCGTTCTACTACACTCATTATTTTATGGACCTCTATCATATCGCCCCTCAGCTGTTTCTTCTCCAAGCTGAAGAGTCTGTTCTTCAAATTGTGACAGGCTTTAAGCTTGTAAGTAAAGGCCTTAGTGATGGCAGGGGAGGGAGAAAGAAGATCACAGACTGAGTAGGATCTATGATGTAATAGTGGGTGACACAATAAACAGATTGAGTCCAGCTAGGCGTTATTTGTGGATCCTTTTATGAATATTCTGGACACGGAATGTAAATTTCTGGGGTAGCCCAGTGTTTCCCAACCCTATCCTGGAAGAATAAATTTGCATATATTGGAGACACATTATATGTAAATTTATCTCATACATATTCATTGTGGTAATCCTGAAAACATGGCTGGCTAGGTGTGCCTTTGATTCCATAAACCAGGTTATTGTCCATGTTTAAACTGGATGAGGATATCTGGAGGAAGGAATTAAATGTGAATTAGATGGGACTTGTTTCTCTTAGACCAGGGGTTCCCAATCCTGTCCTGAAAGACCCCCAGTCAGTCAGGTTTGCAGGATATCTGTAATGAATATGCATGAAATAAATCTGCATACAATGGAGGCAATGCAGGCAAATGTATCTCATGCATATTCACTGGGGATATCTGAAACCCCGACTGTCTGGGGGTCTCCAAGACAGGTTTAGGAAGCACTGTCTTGGACTGGCTGTAGTTGGTGAAGTTGTATTAATTTGTGGCATTTTTATTTCTGCAACACTGCCTTCGAGGTCTCCCATGCAACACCAAAGAAGTAATTTAATAAGCCATTTTGTGCATAAAATAGTGTTTTACGTGCAGAAGTAGGCTCTTATAAAATTTCCCAGGGCATACACACATAAAAGCAAGTATAGCCAGACCTCTATAAAGCTCCCTTTATGTGAGCTATGAGGAAGTTTCTGAGTAATATGCTGAGTAATAATGTGTGTGCATAATATAGGAATTAAAATATGGTCATGAGGAACATGATCTGTCATTGTGAGAGACGGGGACGCTCTAAGGGCAGCAGCCATCAATGGACCTTGACCCTGCTTTGCTGTCCTTTAGGAATGGATGCTTGCTAGATAACTATGCCCTTCTTTCCCAGGGCCTTCTGATGCCGCAACCAGCGAAACGCTGACAGTATCAAGGCCGTGGCAATAGTTTAGATCATGCTGATTTTTTGACACTTAAGTTTGTTTTCCATATGTATGAATTTTCTATACATTTGTATGGTTGTGGTATTTGTCAACAGTTAGACTTCTGATGTTAATGTCAGGGGTACTGAATTGGCTTATGTTTTAACCTTAGCCATCTCTATAAAACCCAGAAAATAGTAATACCAAGGGGTATGTTTACTAAACTCCGTTGCTGTGCGGGTCCCCGTTAGTGTGCTGGTGCCATATAAGGAGTGGGCGGGCCAGGCAGAAAAAAGCAAAAAACCGGACCGTACGTGTGTGCGTCGCGCTAATGTGTGGGGCCCACATTAGCGCGTGGGAAGGCTAAGTGGGGCGCTGCTGCAAAACCAAACAACAGAGCCATAGTACAATGGTGAAGACACCGACCAATGGTGCAGAGGCCAAGGGTTCAAACCTCCATTGCGCTCAACAAAAAAGACCAGCTGAGGCACCAACATTTATGGGCAAAAGTGGTTAGGAGGCATATTAATTTTGGGCGGCAGAAGGCGGCGCACTGTTATTTTTATTACGGCATGAGGCGGCGCACTGTTTAGTGTGGGCGGCAGATGGCGGCGCATTGGTAAGTTTGGGCGGCAGAAGGCGGTGCGCTGATAAATGTGGGCAACAGAAGGCGGCGAGCCGGTGGGCAGAAGGCGGCACGCTGATGTGTGAGGGGGCAGTCCAATAGTGGGAGGGAGAAGTGGCGCGCTGATGTGCAAATAACAGGAACGGAGCCATAGCACAATGGTTAAGACACTGACCACTCGTGCAGGGATCATGGGTTCAATTCCCCACAGTGCCCATTGAAGACAACTGGCTGAGGCATTATTTTAGGGGCATTTCCATGTTGTGCGGCATAAGGCGGCGCGCTGTTAATTTAGTGCGCCACAAGATGGCACGCTGATGGCTACAAGGCTGCGCGCGGATGCACAAACACAGGAACAGAGCTACAGCACAATGTTAGGACACTGACCAATGGTGCAGGGGCCAGGGGTTCAACCCCTCACAGTGCCCAGTGAACAAGGCTGGCTGGGGCAGTATGTATCATGGTGAGGAGTGCTGTAGGAGGCCTTCCATATATATTTTATTTCCCACCACTAGTAAACCCGCTCTCACAGTGTGTTAACATACGGATGCCCGTAAGGCACATGTTACAGTGCACTGTCCGCCAAGGCACCCTAGAATGTCCCCTATAGGGCACCATGTATGTTGCGACACAGGATAATGTATAGTGCACCCTATATGGATGGCAACCATAAGGTGGCCTATAGGGCGCCCTATAAAGCACCCTCAGAGGCACCTAATGGGTATAGTAAGCTGTGTGTGGTTTTGCCGGCATAGACATATGTACAGTAAATAAAAATAAAGCTGTGGACAGCCCTATCAAAGGGCCCCACTGTGGGTTTGAACCCATGACCTCTGGCTGTACAGGAAGTGACGTAACCATTGGGCTACAGCTCTATAGCTGACAGCAAGCCCCTGGCTGGCTGCAGAGAGCCTGCACGTCACCCCACAGACAGTCTGCTGTTGTAGACAGGATAGGGTTAGGCCACCCGTACCCATGATGCACTGCACATGCAAATCAGCTGTCCACAGATGCACACAAGATGGGGAATGCACCCCAACAGCTACCCGGCCTGGTAGGGGGAATTGTCCATGTGCACCCACACAGCACCTCGGCCTGGTAGGGGGTCCTGAGCGGGTGGACTACCAGCAAAGAGTAGCTACACACCGTCACATTGTGCGGGTACTGTGCTCACCCTGAGGGTGTGATGTGGCGGCCAGGACCAGGTCCACAACACCAGCCATGGCTGGATGAGGCCATGACAGAGCTCCAAAACAGTACTAACCTGTGAGATAGGAAGGTGCTGCAGAAACATGTTGGATATCTCTGTCTGTCTCAGTTAGTGGAAACCCCCATGGACCCCTAGGTGGTCAAAGTACCCCCCCCCCCCCGAGGGTGGCAAACAGGGCCCCGCACCAACAGATCCCCATCCTTACCTTCCTCTCTCTCCCTTTCCCCCTCCGGCAGCAAAGTGGACCATCAAACCCCAGTCCTGCTGGGGAACAGACACCCTACAGGCAGCTCCACACACATCCATAACACAATATCAGGCAGACTTTAGGCCTGGATATCCAAAGATGCACCCCAGCACTATCTGATATTCACCTGCAGCAAGCAATCAGCCACTGCACCCTGCAAGGCACTCCATCAAGACACATACCAGCTGTGAACAGTCTGCTGGTTAGCCCTGATGGAAATGCATGCACCCAAAACTGGGGTGGCAGCACACACAAGCAGAGAGTTCTGTGAGGAGGCCCCAACAGGAAACCCATATATCACAAGAGAGAAACACAATACAGCACTATGGGGGTGCCTAGCCATGCTGTCATCACTGCACACTCAGGGTGAGAGTGCTCCCCCAGCAGCACATACAGACGTCACCCTGTCTGTGTAGGTGGTGACCTGGCACTACAATGTCACAGCCAGTGCCCTATGCCCTGTGCAGATGCATCCTGGCCAGCCCACCACGTCTGACCTATACCCATGGTACCTTGCTGCTCATTATGCACATTGGCAGGCCAATACTGGCAGTAGTGCTGGCAGTGTGGGTTGGGGAAGGTGTTTGCAGCCAACACACACTGTATAGACCAGGGGTGGGCAAACCTGGTCCTGGAGGGCCGCAGACCAGTCAGGTTTTCGGGATATCTCTAATGAATATGCATGAGATATATATGCATTAGAGATATCCTGCCAACCTGACTGGTTTGTGGCCCTCCAGGGCTGGATCTGGAGACCCCTGCCTTACACCTCTGTCATTTAAGATTGTGAGTGGACAAGGTGCAGATGTCCAAGACATCAAAAAGGTTAGATAGAATTTGTCACAGTCCTCCTCACTTCTCACCACCACCAAAAAATTGTCTATTAGACAACTTTTTGGTGGTGGTGAGAATCGAGGAGGAATGTGACACATTCTATATACCCTTTCGATGTCTAGGACATCTGTACCTTGCCCACTCATGATCTTAAATGACAGAGGTGTAAGGCAGGGGTCTCCAAATCCAGCCCTGGAGGGCCACAAACCAGTCAGGTTGGCAGGATATCTCTAATGCATATATATCTCATGCATGTTCATTAGGGTTATCCCGAAAACCTGACTGGTCTGCGGCCGTCCAGGACCGGAGGTGCCCACCCCTGGTATAGACAGACACACACTCCCACACCTATGCCAGCATTGTGCTACTATTGAGGGGGTGATTAGCCTTGGCCACCACACCGGTCCTGGGCACGGCACAGGCATGGATATGGTACGCAGTACTGCTGGGGGTCACTCCCCAGGGTGGTGAACACCGTCAGAGGCCAGGCCTGGAGCACGCACCGCAGACACCAAACAGATTGTTCGGATGGGGTCAACTAGCAGTATGTGCGTAACGTAGGGATATCTATCAGCCTGTACTCTTAGCAAACGTTTCAGAGCTGTGTACCTCAGGTGTAGGGTGGCATTGCTAAGGTATGCAGGTGCTGGTATTGGGAGATGCACGCAGGGTCCAATGTTCTGCCTCTACAGGAGACATTGGCCAATGGGGCCTGTGGGTGTGGGTGTGTCTGCCCCTGTTGGCTGCTGCTTTACGGCAGCGCTTCCCCACTCCAGCCCAGTTTTGCATCACACTGTTCGGGTCTTCCTGCTGTCCCTCATGAATATGCATGAGCTACATCTACATGCCGTGGGGGTGGTGCATAGATATACAGCACAGGCATTTGTATGAGTGGCAGCATGGAACCTGACTGGTGTGTGGCCCACCAGGACTGCATTTGGGGGATTCTGTTGTAGGTTCTGCCCCTGTTCATGGTGTCTGTGCTCAGTGGGGTAAAAGATATATGTATTACCATTGCATATGTCCTCGTCATGAAAAGTGTGTCCTTACTGTCACTGTTTATTTGTGGGGAAAACATGTGGGCAGGATTGCCAGTAGCCCCAGCTGGTCTTTGAACCTGTGACCTTCTGTTTTTGTATGCACTATCTGTGTGCACTGCACCACTGTGTAGCCACAGCTTGGCTGAATTCCCTGGATAGTCCATGACTGTGGATCCGGCAGGGCCTGTGTTGCTGTGGACTGTGCCAGCCTGCACATGGCTAGGCCTCTGTCTTCTGTCGCTAGCAGCCACTGCCCCCTACACCACATGTACTCGTCCGCCAACATGCTGGCATGAGCTTCTCCCATAAAAAGCAGGTGACCTGATTGGAATGTGGCAGTACGGGACTGCATTTGGGGTACTTGACTGTGGGTAATGCCCATTGTTGTGGTATGTGTGCGTTGTTGGGTAAAATATGGGTGTTTTCCCCATGCTTATGTCCCCTGCAATACAGGGGTGTCTGTGCCATCTGTGTTTAGTGGTGGGTAAAATATAGGGACTGGGCTGGCAAGTGCCCCAGCTGGGCTTTGAACCTCTGACCCTCGAGGTACTGACTCTGTCCGCTGCACCACACTATGGCCACATAGATGGTGCAGCCCCTGGAGGTAGTAAGCCTGGCAGGATGGAGTCACAAACCCTGCTCTACGCAAATTTACTGTGGGCATATGCACCCTGTCTGGTGACAAACGTGCACATAAACCCCGGAAATGACCACGGGAAATGGGGGACAAAATATCACCACGCTGGGCAACAGTGATATTAATGGGCAACCATAGCAAACACTCCCAGGAAAGCTCCACAAAAGGAAATGTTTTTTGGAAGAGTCTCCGCTCCGTAAACCCTTCCAAAATTCATTTCTTTTTTCTGGAGCTTTGCTGGGTGTGTTTTCTGTATTTGCCCATCACTATAACTGTTCCCCAGCTGAATTACTATTTTTAATAGTTCTGTTGTGGTCATTTTCTATTTTTATTTTCACTTTTGTGCTGTGCACATGTATCACACTGCTCACGTTTTGCTGGTTTCCCCGGTTTTCCTGTACATTGCTGACGGAAATGGTTTCTCTTACCTTTAAATGCTTTCTACCGCGAGGGTTTCCCTCGCGGTAGTTTTTACATGCAAATTCGGGCCCGATACTGTGCGGGGAGCCTCTCCCCTCCCACTCTCCACCCATTGACCCCGTCCCTCTGCCCCTCCGGAGCCTTCCTCCGCCCTCCTTTAGCCGTTCCACGCCTCTATCGGACATTTGCGGGCCCGCACTTGTACGGGGCCCGTTAGTGTGCTGCGCACCTTTGCGGGGGTGACACGCACGTGTGCGGGGCGTTTAAACGCGTTTATTAGCGTTTCAGTGCCGCGTTTCCGTGCGCTCTTTTGCGGCGCGCACATTTCCGGTTTTTAGTAAACATCCCCCCAAGGTCAACAGTCTGCCTGTGGCACAACACAAGAGAAATAGAAAAATGCATATAAAGAAAGCACATGTGAGCTACAACAATTGATGTATTCCAGTCACTAAGGGGCGTGGTTACTCAGCTGGGCTAACAGTTAGCACGTGCTGTTTGTAACTAGCTCCCATGTTATTCTAGTTACAATAGTGCGCGCTGTTAGCCCAGCTTAGTAAACATGCCCCTAAATTGAAAGTAAAATACTTTTTTCTACCTTAGCTGTCTGGCTTTTCTATTTTTCTAATCGCGTTGTCTCTCTCCATACAAAGATTTGACTTGTTCAAGCAATGGTATTTTCAATAACATCATATGGATGTGAAAGCTGGACAGTGAAAAAGATAGACAGGAAGAAAATTGATGCCTTTGAATTATGGTGCTGGCGGCGAATACTGTGTATACCATGTACTACACGAAGAACAAACCAGTCGGTACTAGAGGAGATCAAACCTAAGTTTTCTTTAGAAGCTCAGATGACCAGACTTCGACTTCCATACTTTCAACACATCATGCGAAGAGAGAGATCATTTGAGAAAGACATCTGTAAGATTTGGTCAGTTATTCTTCTGTAGGTTCTGGGTTCATTTCACTTCACAGAGGCAGTAGGGTTTGAAATAAAACAACCAAACAGGTGTGGCTTGGAGAAAGGTTTTTTATGTAGAAATAGGCTTAATACATAGGTATTGAACAGAGGTATATAGTGAGTGTTACAGAGCTGTTTCAGTGTGCATCAATGAATCTGTGTGTGCATGTGTGAAGTGTAAGAAAGAGAGATAGGCCCGAACATGTGGCTCAGAGCCTCATGGCAAGGGAGAGAGAGAGAGAGCAGGGGAGGAGTGAAGGGAATTGATTATCAGAGCCTCCTGTCCTTCATGTCCGCAGGATGGTGGGAGAGAGAGAGAGACAGGAAGTGTTTCTGTCTTTTATAGTGAACTGACTCCTTTCCAGCACTTCCCCTTGAGGTCTGCTAGCCACTCCCTTTAAGGTCTGCTATTCTTGATTTAGCAAGGAGGGGCTTCAGGCCTTGGAGAATGAAATCACCAGGGGGTCAGAGTTAATCTCATCTTGTAAACTGTCCTATTACCTTTGGGGACTGAAGTCACCAGAGTCCACAGCTGCATGAAATGTATGCTGACATCTCCCACACCTTTTTTATTTTTATTTATTATTTGTGCCTGGAAATGGTGGAAGCAAGCTTGTGGTACCTGTCCCAGCTGCCATTACATGATAGTAGGCAGCTTGTCTAATACCTCCTGTATTAAATAACTTGCTATGTCCAGCAAGTCCCCTGTCCTGCACAGTACTGTCTCTAGTACTGTCTCTAGTGTTCTAGAGATAAACAAGTCTCCTTATGAGTCCAAACCTCGTGTCTTAGGTAGAGCAGCCACTACTGTGGGGGGTGGGGGGGGGGAACCCAATATGCTACCTCCGTGCCCGTCTTAGAGAGAGTGAACAGTACATAAGGTCTGCAGGAATTTTTGAGGAAGCTAAAGCAAAAAGGTACTGTAGCGGCAGAGCGCAAACAATCCAATAATACCAGTGTAGCAGCAGATAAGCATGCAATAAATAAAACCAGGAGTCGTTTCAAGGATCCAAGCCAGTTTAATGTGCACATGGCTCAAGCAATAAGCAATTTCAAAATGGCTGAGCAATGGTTTCTAGCAAAACAACAACTTTTATACCGTTCTTCTCCATTCTAGACATAGGCAAACTTTTCATTGGTCCCAGTAACCCCTCTCACCCATCTATTGGTCCCGGTACTGATATGGCTACCCAATCGGGACTCTGGTCTGGGCTCAGCACCTGGTTGCCCCCCTTTAGTCCCAATTACAATGGTCAGTGTCTCTAACTTGTTACATCTCTCCTCCAAGGTCGCTGGCTTGCTGGAATATGAGTGAGAGCGGGGCACTGTAACCTTGCTTTTTGCAGAGTTAATTAATTCCATAGAAGCTGTACTCTCTTATCAGTACCAATTAGAGCTGTTTTCTGTCTTTTCTAAGTTTCGTTTCTGCTTAGCTATGTTCAGTTAAGCTGAGTTAAGTTTCAATTCTATGGTGTCATCATTCAGGGGGGTTTTCATTCCTCTGGGCCTAACTACAGGTCAAGCTGCTCAGGCCTGTCTGCTCACTTCAGACACCATGGATCACAGGCCTTCGCCTACCACATTCCCCCCTTTGATTAATCTCACCCGCATGTTAATAAGGTGTGAGAATCAAATCACATAATACTAGGTAAAGGTATCACTCTGTGGTATAGGATAGTAAGTTCACATAGCTAGTATCTTTGTAGCTGTCTTACGCTCTACAGTGTTATTAATAACTGAAGTTATCATTCGCAAGCAAAGTGGCAAGAAACAAGGGAGCAACAAGCAGATAGTCAAAGTCCATAGTTTGGCAAGAGTGGGAAAAAGAACTAAAGAAATTAGAAGGTTCAGTTGCATCTTTGTTGTGCTGTCGTAAAGCTTCTGATTTAGACAGACCAGCTGTCCATCCTTCATAGTAGATTGTGGTCCAGTCCGAACAAAACACAAACTGTCAACAATGGGGTGGGCCAATACCCACTCACTAGTAGTATTATGTAAATCAGTCTGATTGTATAGGATAGAATAGTTCAGTTCTTGGGTCTCCCAGGGCCACTGATCTCCCATCTTAGTTCCTCCACAAAAGAAACAGTCAGAAGTGTGGAGACTAGATGCTATTGCTCCAGCAAGTTCAAGAAACAAGTTCTGGGAGGCATGAGGAGTTGCAACGGTGGCTTGCATAGCCTTGTAGAAAGTCAAGATCTAGAACAACTTTTGGATTGGAGAGTATACCAATGCAAGTATAGGAAGAATGATAAAACAAGGTCTGAGTGACCTTCGGTCCAGTTCATGTTGTACTTATACAGGCTGCCCAGGGAGGCAAGGCAAAAGTCATTTCAAAGCACTCCAAGGCTGCTGCCAAATAAAGCAATAATAAGGATTCATAATGAGCATAGTCTCTGGAAAATTGGTGGAACTGTCGGATTTCACAAAGGTAGAGTTGATTGTAGATCCTCAAGCTTCTGCCGTACGTAGACCTACCAGCTTTTTGGCAGGAGTAGGGCTGTAGATTCCAAAGTATCACTGTCCTCTGGGATGTCTCAATTTCTTAAAATATCATAGCATAGTCTCTTAGGCTATTATTGCTTCCTTAGAGCAGTTCACTCTTTAGGAGATCAAAACAGTCTTTTCAGAGTATTTAAACGCAGTCTCTTAGAAGATTCAATTTCTTAACACAACACAGTCTCTTTCTGATGATTGCAGTTTTCTCCAGATGCGAGGCTTACCTTCAGATAAACAAACAGTCTTGAAACAGTGCAGTTTCTGAGGGACCAATAAGTCTTAGGTCCGTGGCTGTTGTCGTAGGGTGAGGTGCAATGGAGTCTCAGGATGCTGTACAGTAGTCCAGTGATCAGGTTCAAGAGCAGCTGCTGGCTTCACTTGATTATGATGGATCCAAGGTTCAAATTCTGCGACTTTTACTGCAGTTGGAGTTGACAGGATGACAACATAGGGTCCCTTCCAATGCAGGGCTAACAGTATCTTTCTCCACTCTTTGATCCACACCGAGACTCCAGGCTTGAAAGGATGCAGGGGTGCAGGCAAATTGATGGGTAATCGATTTTGTACCCAGGTATGGAGACTCTGCAAAACAGAACTTAAAACCAATAGTTCATGTCTAATAGTTTTCAGATCCTATCTGTCTCATATCTCCTTTTATTTCCTATACAATAGGCAGGGGTTGCCCATACAGAATCTCAAAAGGGGAAACTCCTAAAGACTTAGCAGGGGCTAAGTATATCCTAGGAAGGGCTATAGGAAGAACCTGGGGCCACTTCAGATAAACCTCTTGGCAAAGTTTAGACAACTGAGATTTCAGGGTTCTATTCATACATTCTACTTTTCCTAAATTCTGAGATCTATAGGCAGTATGTATCTGTTAATATCAATATCTTGGGGCTATACTTAATGGACTTGCTTCCTAAGGTTATCCACCCTCATTCTGTGTACTGGGTCCCATGTGCATGCAAGGTTGTAAAGGCATACTTGGAATCTGGGTACACATTTAGACAGAGCCCTTTTCCTATTGTTAGTGCTCTAGTGAGGACTATCAGTTCAGCTTTCTGTGGTGAAGTTTCTGGGGCCAGGGCTGAGGACTCAACTACCAAATCAGGGGTCACCACTGCATATCTAGCACAACAATGTCCATTGATGATGAAACTGCCTTCAGCCACAAAGAAAGTCTGTTCAGGGTTCTCCATAGGGACATCAGTCAAATCCAGGCGGCTTGAGAATACAGTGTCCATAATTTCTAAACAGTCATGATCAGGGGATCAAGACTAACTGATAACAACATAGCAGGATTGAAAGCTTGACTGACCCTTCAGTTGTATCTGGGGTTTTCACACAACATACTCTAATACTTCAACATTCATAGATTTGTTAGCTAGTAATTTCCTTTGTATTTCATATTGGTTAGAACAGAGTGTGGTACAGTAACTTGAAGATTCTGTCTCAAAGGGATTTTTCTTTTAGTTTTTTTGCTTACTAGGAAGGCTGTAGCTGTAACAGCTTCTCAAATAAGGTCCAAGAGATTGAGTCAACACTCCTAGAACATTTCCTTGTGACTCATGAACATAGAGACTGAAAGGTTTTCTGGACATCTGGTAGACCCAGAATTGGTGACAACATCAGAGTGTTTTTTTTGTTTTCAAAGATCAAAAGGCTGCATCCTGTTCAAGTCCCCATTCCAATGCAGACTTTTCCATTCCTTTGATAGCTTGATACAACGGTTTTGCTAGCAGCGCAAAATTGGGGATCCATATACAACATACTCTGTGGCGCCCAAGAAGGCTCTCACTTGCCTCCTGGTGGTTGGAGTAGGAATACTGCATACAGCTGCTTTGCGTTCTGGTAAGGGTCCCAGGCGTCAAATTCCGCTGGACAACTGGAATCCTAGGTGTTTAACTTGTTGGACATAATTGCACCTTAGCTCTTGAGACTTTGTATCCAGCCTCATTAAGAGGGTGCAAAAGTTCACTGGTGGCTTGTAGACATTCACTTTCTGAGTTGGTGGTTATGAGCAAGTTGTCCACATATTGAAGTAGAATTTTTTTTTCTCCTGCAGTTTCTGAATAACTTGTCAAATCCTTGCTGAGTGAGGCGAGTTCTTGAATCCTTGAGGTAATCTTGTCCATATGAGTTGGCCCCGCCTCCTTGTAGTGGGGTCTTGGGCTAAGCGTATGCAGAAAAAGGCATCTTTTTAAGTCCAGAATGATGAAATGTATAGCTTCAGCAGAGATCAGTTCCAAGAGAATATAAGGATTTTGGTACCACTGGTTGTATAGTTTCAGCTGCATCATTCATTCTTTCTTAGATAGTGCACTGGGCGGTAATCACCTGTCCCAGGCTTCTTGACTGGCTTGTGGGTGACATTGGCTGGGGCTTTTTTTTTCGTTAGGCATGGTGTATTATCTTCTGCCCATCCTCCTGGTGGGGCTATGTGGTTGGTAAGTGTACAGCTTGTTGCTTTGGATGCAGGTTAATAGAACCGCCATTCTTCTTCTTGTGGACAGTTAACACCATCAGGCCAGCAGATTTTGAGTTTCATTTTTTTCCCCTTCAACAAAGGATATCTTTGATAGAAGCTTTGCAAGCAGGTCTCGGCCCAAAAATGGAATAGGGCATTCAGGCATATACAGGAACTGGTACATTATTATTATTTTTTTTTTTAGTTCACACCTGTGGTTCTGCAGAAAAGGCTTTGCGAGAAAACACAGGGGCTACTGGCTTTAGTATTCTGCTCCTGTATCCCCCATAAAAGTCCATATATAGGACCCCTATTTAACAGACTGTATCCTTCGGACCCAGGGAAACTGGAGTGTCCGTTCTGGACTAGTATTCATCCATGCTGTAGCCCTCTCATGCTGCCACTCTCGCTATATCTGCTCCACTCTCGTTCTGAAACACTGTGCTTGGGTTTTTTCTGTATATGATTCTTAAATCAAGTACTCCCTCCTGGGGTGGAGTCAAGATCCGGGCATTCACTTCTCTAATGGCCTTCATTGTCTATACTGCGCGCACTCACACCCAGTTTTTCACTTCCTCTGTTCCTTCGATTAGGGATAACCTCCTCACATCATTCAACTAAAATATCATTCACTTTCTCTGTTACATTTATTTTCACAATTCACACACCCTCTGATTAACTTTCATTTAACCATTATGCCCGCAAATTCATCCAGTTCTTTGCAATTTCCGTTCATTAGTTTCAATCAAGTCCTAAAACTTCTCAGTGTATAATGCAGTTTTTTTTTTTTTTCAGTTTCTAAACAAGTCTGGTCAGCTGACTTTCACTTCTAGTCCGGAGGGGTGGACATTCCCCTGTTGCAGAGGTGGCCAGCAAACTACTTGGGTATCTGTAGTCCCCCCCCCCCTCTCCTGGATTCTGTTTCTCCTAGCAATGCTCTATCCAGGAGGTTGATTTTTTTTTTCTCCTGACGGCAATCTGGCCAAGTGGGTTGGTGAGTTTCCATAATACTAGTTACTAATTCTGTCAGCTCCTGGGGCTTGCTAGTATAGGAGGCATAATGCGACCTCCAATTTAATAAATCAGTTGTAGAGAAAGGAATATACACATAAGTTAGGGGTCCCGCTACCACTTCATCATTATCATTCTTTACGGGCACTCCCGGAACTTGCCTTAAGTTAAACAGTTTTTCTGTCCAAGGAGTCATTTTGGATATAAGGGTTATTGTCTTTGCCTTTGCAGGAGTCGATTTCTTTTTCTCAACTGGTTTTGCTTTGGGTTACACTTTCACTGGCGTGATAGTGCTAGCGCTGGCATTCTCTATTATTTGTACACTGTCCTCCTCCTCTTCATGGGAATTTCCTACTTCAACTCCTTCTATCTCCGCTTCTGATTCACTTTTTACATCCTCCACTTCTCTTTCCACTAATTCTTCTTTCTCTTCTCTAGGAGGGGGACCGGGGGTTGGGTCCCGCCTTGGCTCTGGCCGTCTCTGGGGTTCTGGGGCAGGACGCCGCCGGGCTATTCTTACTGGACCTGGGGTTCGGGGCTGCCTGAGGACTACTTCTGGGGAATCAGGATCTGCCAGGATGGTCTTCGTGGCTTTCTTATCCTGCTCTTTCATTCTAGGCTGTTCCGTTTTCTGTCTAGAATCTGTTTTAGCTAACATTATTCTGCACTGTTCCTCATAACAGCGCTGCGCCCAGGGGGGCGGATCTTCACAAATACTTAACCAGGAATCTATATAGGGGTACTGATCTGGGTGCGCTACCTGCACTCTACGGTGTATTGACTGGATAATCTCTACAGTGAACGTTCCCTCTCGGGGCCAGATGGGGTCTAGATCGGGCCACTCCCTAGTACACAAAATCTGCAAACGGGCTGCTGTCATTTTTAATACCATAATCTCCTGAACAGAACTACTTACAGAGAGAGAGAGAGAGACGAGACAGGATATCTAGAAATTCTGGGGCAAAATCCTGATTGGGACAGAGACATTTCATAATCTTCAGTAAATCCCTTACTGAAATTCTTGATCATACTTGAAAAGACACTTATTATTTCTGTAAACATAGGGCAGGCAGGAAACACTTAGATTGAGCACATACATCCATTATGCTTCTTATAGAGAGAACTATAGCTATCTGTCAGCATGTCTCTGCAAAAGAAATTATTTTTTTAGTTCAGGAAGCAAATATTTAAAAGACATTCCGGATATTTTTTCATAAAATACAGTACACCTTTCCCTTTTTTTTTTTTAAATACAGAAAAGCTAACTGATTTGTTCATTAGTAACCAGCACAGAGGGGAAGCATGCATTCAAATGACTTATACTCATTCATAAAAAGATAAACTTTGTTTTTAAAACTTTTGGTTAAACAGAGCTAGTGAAACCAGAGAAAAAACTAATTATAAATTCATCACGCTTCGATTAAATGAAGAGACTTTTCAAATCGGCAGTCCCTTTTCATTCCTAGGAGAAATTTCCTGCAGTCTCCAACTGTCTCTCCAGAACCTTTTTTTTTTTTTTTTAAGGATATGTGGAAGCCACACCCCTCTGCTCGCGGGGAAACAATTGAACTGTGCTCATAAAAAGAGACTTCTCATTCACATGGACAGAGATGCCAGAAAAAACAATTTAAATCAATGTTAAGTCGTGATCTAATTACTTTGTAGATCAAAGGAAAAACAAAAACAGTTCTTTATCATTTCCTATTTGAATCATAAAACACAGGGCAAAGCTAAGCCCACAAATATATTATACCTATCTGACCGGAATAACTAATCTTACCCTACACACTATAACTGAACTAAACCCGTCACCTCCTGGATAGTTCTGCAAAGTAACAGCAATATAACAGGCTCAATTGACTTAGAAATGCAGACAGAGCAGAGAATATAACTAAAAACTGTTTGCGGAGCTCTGATGATTAATACAACCTTCAAAACTAAAATTCTGACTAAATATTCTTATTGAATGGTACACAATACATGACCACAGCAGGAGGAACATTACTATCAGAACAAAGTGAATAAAAACAGGTAGAAACAGGTATAATTGTCCTGATTAGTCCAGCAGCAGATCGTTGAAAAACATGCCTGCATAGGGTTAAACAGCACCAAACATTCTCCTGCACAGACACGCCCCCTGTCAGCTTTTTCACTGTGCTAAAACCAACTGGGTGAGACCAGCTTTTTGATTTCTAAAAATGACCGTAGGTGTTTTGGGTCTTCATTCTGCTCTATTAATACAATTTCTTAACCAGTGAACTGTCACAAAGTACTCAACATAATAATCTCACATTTATAACAGAAGGGAAACTCGTGGTTTCAACAGATAACAAAAATCAAATACACAGGACGGACAATACACCAAACGCTTCATCCGTTTCGCGACCTAGACGCAGTCACCCGACTAGGAACTGCGCTAGTCCAGAGTCCACTCTGCTTGGTCCGTGCTGCCAGACCTCTCATTCACACTTCATTCACACAATCATGCTAGCAACGTATCTTAGAATGCATTCCTTTCTATCTATTCTGACTAGTCTTTTTCCCAATTACAAAAAGGATGAGGGTTTCACCCGGCGAATTCCCATGCGGGGTTACTCGGCCCTTCCTTGAGAGGTGATCATGCTCTCTTACCAATTCCCAATATCTCGAGATTACAAATTCCAAGTTCCTGTCTGTTCTGACTAGACTAAATCATGATTTTTTTTTTTTTTTTTTTTTAAACAGCTGTACCTCGCGAATACTCATACAAGGATTTTCAAACAAAGACTTAAGTCTTACCAAACAAGAAGGACGATGGCTTCACCTCGCGCATACTCATGCAAGGTTAATAGGACCGTCCTTGAGAGGGGATCAGTGCTCTCATTACCAAATTCCAAATTCCAAGTTCCAAGTTCTCGAGATTACAAGTTACAAGTTTCAAACTGCAGTTCTAACTCATCTGTCTAGACAGGTTTTCAAAACTATACTTACCAGATCTGGTTCCCAAGCTTCTGAGTTGGATCCTGGACTCCCCCGGGTCGGAAGTGTTAGCCAGCTGGACTCAGTGCCTGCCGAGGCCAGGCAGAACTCCCTCCGATACAAGAGGATCGGTGGGCCCAGGGAGATTCCCCTGCGTCGGATTGGCATGGTTCCAACTGGACCAAACCTCAAGGCGAATTACGTGGATTTATTCACTTGAACACTATCCACCACTCGCACTTCCCGGCCAATGCACCAAGAATGTAGCAGCAGATAAGCATGCAATAAATAAATCCAGGAGTCTTTTCAAGGATCCAAGCCAGTTTAATGTGCACATGGCTCAAGCAATAAGCAATTTCAAAATGGCTGAGCAATGGCTTCTAGTAAAACAACAACTTTTATAGCTTTCTTGTCCATTCTAAGCATAGGCAAACTTTTCATTGGTCCCAGTACCCCTCTCACCCATCTATTGGTCCCGGTACTGATATGGCTACCCAATCGGGACTCTGGTCTGGGCCCAGCACCTGGTTGCCCCCCTTCTAGTCCCAATTACAATGGTCAGTGTCTCCAACTTGTTACTTCTCTCCTCCAAGGTCGCTGAGCTTGTTAAAACATATGGGAAGCAGGGCACTGTAACCTTGCTTTTTGCAGAGTTAATTAATTCCATAGAAGCTGTGCTCTCTTATCAGTACCAATTAAACTTGTTTTTTCTTTATTTTCTAAGTTTCGTTTCTGCTTAGCTATGTTCAGTTAAACTGAGTTAAGTTTCAATTCTATGGTGTCATCATTCAGGGGGGTTTTCATTCCTCTGGGCCTAACTACAGGCTTCAGTTACAGGTCAAGCTGCTCAGGCCTGTCTGCTTAGTTCAATTAGCATGGATCATAGGCCGTCGCCTACCACATTATGTTCTTATGTTCTTAAATTGTAATAGTTAAATGCAACCAGGTTAAAAACAAGAGTGCAAATTTATTTATTTGGGATGCTGATGGTCTTGGGGGGGGGGGGGGGCTGCAGGATGACTGGTTTGTTTTGCTAAAATACTTTGTAGCAAGTATAATAAGGAAGAAAATGGCAATAGTTTAAAAATAAAGTAAAAAGAGTTAGGGAAGTGTTGACTGAAAGCTGTTTTTAAATAGATAAATTAAAGAAGCTGTGGTTTTAGTGTGTTGCTGTGGGTTAATGGTGATTCTGAGAAATAATTAAAAAAATGTGAGGAGGCATTGGGCTGGTGGTAGCATGGCTAATTTTAGTAAGTGAATAATGAGGCTGATGGGGCGGGGCTGCTACAACTGGTGTGTTTGTTTAGTTTCCCAATACTTTGATTTCAGCAGGCATTCACAGTTTTAGTGAGGAAGAGGCAGGCTGAAGACTTTGTTGTGCAGAGATCAAGACTGGTGGCTAGAGCTGCGACTGAGACTGTGATCAATCCAGAGCTGCAACTGCACTACTGGAGTGCCTGGCTTGGGGCCTACAAGGGAAGGAAGTGCTAGATTTAAAGCAGCCATGACCCTTTTTACTGGATGGAAATAAATGAGAAGGGGGAGGACTGAGACAGTGAATGCTGATGGAGTTTTGATAGAAGAGATGCTGGGCAAGTCTAGAGAGCCATAAAAATAATTCTTAAAATGTTTTGGTGAATGGAGCATTAGTTTCTCAGGGCTCTGGAGCCTCGATTTTGAAAAAGAATGCAATAGTGAGCATGGGAAGGCTTAGAGGAGTCTGAATAAATAATAAAATAAAATAAGTTTAATTTTAAGTTTATATAGGAAGTGTTTGAATGCTGTGTGTGTTGAGTGTGCTCAGCAGATGTTACAGGTGCTGATGTAGCGCAGGGATCTACTGAGGTTTGTTTAGTCCCTATTTCTAGGAGAAATAGACTGTTTTAGTGGTGTATTTTATTTAATAGGGTTAAAAAAACAATATTATCTTAAAAACAGCCATTAGATGTATTATTAGGTCCAGGTTCTGTAAAAACTTCTGCAAAGTACTGAATTTGGGGTCCATGGACTATTGAATGCTGGTGTAGGAATGCTGAGCTGGAACTGTATGTGAGGAGTTGGGGGTCCATTGCTGAAGAAAGAGGTTGAGATTGAGAGTGTTGGGTACTGAGGGAAGTCTGAAGAGATTTTAAGTGATTTTGATAGAAAAAGAGAGAGGGTGAGGGAAGCTAGTGTAGTAAAAGTGTAGCAGCAGAGTGCAGACAACCCAATAATACCAGGAGTCTGTTCAGAAGGTCCAAATCATTTATTTGTGCACAAGACTCAAGCAGAATCACATTCAAAATGGCTGAGCAATGGTTTCTAGCAAAACAACAACTTTTATAGCTTTCTTTCCCATTCTAGACATAGGCAAACTTTTCATTGGTCCCGGTAACCCTTCTTACACCTTCTATTGGTCCCGGTACCGTTACGTAGCTATCCAATGGGGACCTTGGTCTGGGCTCAGCACCTGTTTGCCCCCCTTTCAGTCCCAATTACAATGGTCAGTTCACCAACTTCGATACTTTTCTCCTCCAAGGTCACTATCCAGCTGGAATATGTGGGAAAGCAGGGCACTGTAACCTTTCTCTCAACAGAGTTAATTAATTCCATAGAAGCTGCACACATCTTATCAGTGTTAATTAAAATGGTTTACTGTTTTCTCTAAGTTTCGTTTCTGCTCAGCTATGTTCATTTGAGCTGAATTAGGTTTCAGTTCTATGGAGACAATATTGGGGGGAAATTTCACTCCTCAGGGCCTAACCACAGGCTTTATTTACAGGTCAAGCTGCTTAGGCCTGCCTGCCTAGTTCATTCAGCGTGGATCATAGGCCTTCGCCTACCACATTCCCCCCTTTGATGAATCTCACCCGAATGCTAATAAGGTGTGAGATGTAAATCACTTACCTACACAGGAGTAGGGTTTTTACCAATGGTTCCGGGGGTGGGGTGCCATAAAGCTAAAATCTTAGTAGCAGTTTTCCGTTCTACAGTATTTTCAATCACACTATTAATAGACCGCATACAACAAGTGATTATACATGGTAACAATAGAAACAAACCTACAACCACTAGGATTATCATAAAGAAAGTGGTAAATCCCCCTAATCCAGAGAAGATAGATTCAAACCAGTTAGGTATTCTAAAACCATGCCAGGTTTGTACTGGCACATAAGCTTGTTTTTGCATATTTTCAGCAATATCTTCAATTACTTGACCTTTATCATCGATTTTCAAACAACAATTGGTTAAATTCAATTTCCCACATACCCCTCCTTCAGCTGCTAGTAAATAATCTAGGGCCAGGCGATTCTGATATATTGCAGTGCGCATTTGTGTGCTTTGTCTAGCTAGAAGTGTGAGTGCTTGGCTAGTTTCATTAGTGATTAGTTCAACTACGGCTTGTAAACGTATAATGCGATTTATCATATACACAGGGGTCCGATACCCCCACATACCATCTTCCTCCCAAGTGGCTGGGCCATAATAGGCAATGATCCTCTCAGGTGGCCAATCTTCCCCATCCCACTTCTGCCACTTGCCTATCTGGAGAGCTGCTCTTTTCTGTCTCTTAGTGTATACTGGGTATCCTAATTGCTCTCCGTGTTCTGTGGGTAACAAAAAGAAAGAAGGTCGAATGGTTCCTAAGACACATGCTCCTCCCCAGTGGATAGGAGTCGGGCATATGCTCGGGTTCCACAGATCCAATACAAGCCAGGTGGGGCTTGCCAAGCATGGGGTTGGGCGAGATTTGTCCATAGATCAGCAAGTTCAGGGAAGTTTGCTAATGGATTGGTGGGTTCAGATTCATTAACTCCTGACCACCAAGACGTCTGCTTCGTAGTGTCATTATAGAACTTTTGACTGAGACAGACCAGCTGTCCTATCTGCAAGGTGAACTGGGGTCCAGTTCGAGCATAACACAGACGTCCAACTATTGAGTGTGCTAAGACCCATTCACTAGTGGTCTTATGCAGTTCAGTATGATTATAAGTCATTGAGTAATTCAATTCTTGGGCATCCCAGGGCCATTGATCACCCATCTTAGTTCCACCATAAAAATAGCAATCTGAAATATGTAGACTGGAGACTACTGCTCCCGCTAACTCTAGAAACAAATTCTGGGAAGGGTGAGGGATATCAAACTTATTTACATGCATGGTCTCATAGAAGGTATTATGTATATGGTATCGTGATGAACGATGGGCTTGAGTATTCAATCTTATATATACAATGGTTCCTGGATCTGATCCAGAACCTGCAATACGTAGGCCAAACTTATACCCTTGTTTCCACGCACTAGGATTGACTATGAGCAATTGTAATGGATTACAAGCACCTTTCTTGCAATGTTTTTCTATATCCTTCACATATGGCTTGGTTAAGGCAGCTATTTGATTGTCTCTGGTATTCTCTACCATACCAGTTTTCCATGTGGCATAGAAAACACATTCCCACTTTGGGCAATAGTAGTCTGCAATGGGGGCTGTACTATATTCATTGGCTAAAGCTCGTTTACCTGTACATTCTCCCCATCCAGTCGTTCCTTCTGGACACATGTACTTATCATTAAGGGCATAGGTTTTCTCCCAATTGGCACATTT
This sequence comes from Ichthyophis bannanicus, assembly GCA_033557465.1. Lineage (NCBI taxonomy): Eukaryota > Metazoa > Chordata > Amphibia > Gymnophiona > Ichthyophiidae > Ichthyophis > Ichthyophis bannanicus. The sequence continues at coordinate 64,980,591 of CM066032.1, forward strand.
GGAATGACTATCTCTATTAATAGCATCACAAGCATCAAAGTACAACACAGCATACTTTGTAGGATCGGTGAGTGGGGAGGTAGCATTAAGTAAATCTCCATCTGCATCATTCCATCGTATCTCTAAAGTGTAATAGGATGGATTCTGATGCGGGTGGAAACAAACTTTAGTATTTCCCTTAGTACAAACATTCAGTTCAGTGGTGTTATAAATACACCGGCTTACCGTACCAGTACAGGTATAGTAAGAATGGTAAAGCAAAGTCTGAGTTACTTTCATTCCAGTCCGAGTGGAAGTAATGCAGGCAGTACATGGGGGTAAAGCAAGGGCAAGTTCAAAACTCCCCAGGCAAGCAACCAGAACAATGTAGAAACAAAGATGCATGTTGATTGTAGTCCTTCTGGGTCTCCGCTGGAAAATCTTGACCACGACGTCTTCTTCTTCTTGGCACAATGCTGACCCGTTTGCTAATGAAGCAATTCAACGGGTGTCAATGTTGATTGAAGATCCTCAAATGTCCTGCTGTGGTGCCAACTTACCAATTGTAGTTGGCCTGACGAAAGTCTATGGAAGCACAGTTATTCGATGAAAAAAACAAATGTCTTTGCTGTACTAGAAACAGCAATCCTCTTCGAAAGACTTGGCTGCTGTAGGACACTGTAGGTTCTGAGTGTCCCCAAGGGGTTCTAGATTGCTGGTTGTCTCCACAAGGTGAGACGCAAAGGGACGTCAGGATGCGGCTCTGCTGTCCACTGGTCCTGATCTGGAACTGCTGCTGGCTTGACTCTGCTGTGGTGGATCCAGGAATCAATTTCTGCTACCTTTACTGCAGTCGGGGTAGACAGGATGACGGTATAAGGCCCCTTCCAATGCGGTTCCAACGGTGTCTTCTTCCAATCTTTGACCCACACCGAGGTACCAGGCTTATAGGGGTGCAATGGTTCTGTCAAATTGATGGGCAACTGGTCCTGTATCCACGTATGGAGAGTCTGCAGAACAGAACTAAGAGCTAGAAGTTCTTGTCTGGTTATTTCTGAACCTATCTGTGACAAACTACCTTTCACACCCTGGACTATTGGTGGAGGTTTGCCATACATAACTTCAAAAGGGGAAAATCCTGATGACTTCACGGGGGCTGAGCATATTCTAAGTAAGGCTATGGAGAGAACCTGGGGCCACTTCAGGTGGGTCTCCTGGCATACCTTGGATATCTGAGATTTCAAAGTTCGATTCATTCGCTCAACTTTCCCTGAACTCTGAGGTCTGTATGCTGTGTGTAACTTCCATTGTATCTGCAAGGCACTTGCTAACTGTTGGGTAATCTGAGATACAAATGAGGGCCCATTGTCTGACCCTATTACTGCTGGAATTCCAAATCTGGGGATAATTTCTCTCAGCAATACTTTAGTAACTTCTCGGGCTTTCTCAGTCCTGGTGGGAAAGGCCTCCACCCACCCAGAGAAAGTACAGACTAATACTAACATGTAGCGGTATCCGCCAGACTTTGGCATTTCAGTAAAGTCTATCTGCAGGTGGTGCATGGGAGTAACACCTCCTGACTGAACTCGGGGTGGTGGCGTGGGACCCTGTTTGGCATTATTCTTGGCACAAATCAGACATTGGCGAGCCACTGAGGCTGACAGGGCTCCCAATGAAGTGATACAAAAATGTGGTCTAAGTGCTTTTTCCATAGCACTCTTCACATAGTGCGTAGCTTGGTGAAAGGCTTTGACAAAGGCTGGTCCCAAGAGTTCAGGAATCACTATTCATCCTGGAGGTTGACTGCCCTCTGGTGGTGGCAGTTCAATCCATCCATCTTTCAGTACTCCTTCTTCTTTGTTACAGTAGTAATCCAATTCGTTGGTGGTATATCGTGGTGTCCATAGATTAAGAGGTACTGGAAACAATGCTGCTTGTATTGGTGTGGCCTGTGGTGAAATTTGGCCGGTCATGGCTGCTTTTCGTGCTGAAACATCAGCGAATCTGTTTCCTTGGGCCACTTCTCCTTTTCCTGCTTGGTGTCCTCTACAATGTATGACGGCCACGCGTGTAGGGGCCCATACTGCATCTAATAACATCAATATTTCTGGGCCGTATTTGACTGATTTGCCTCCTGACGTAATGAGCCCTCGTTCTTTGTAGAGAGCTCCATGTGCATGCAAAGTGGTGAAGGCATATTTTGAGTCTGTGTATACATTCAGCAGAAGTTTCGCCCCCAATACCAGGGCTCTGGTGAGTTCTATCAACTCTGCTTTCTGTGCTGATGTACCTGATGCAAGGGCTGATGATTCAATGACTTCCTCCCGGGTGACTACTGCATACCCGGCACAGCGTCGTCCATCAATGATGAGGCTGCTTCCATCCACAAAATAAGTCTGATCAGGATTCTCCAGGGGCACATCTGTCAGATCAGGTCGACTTGAGAATACAGTGTCCATGACTTCTATACAGTCATGCTCTGGAGGGTCTTCACTGATTGGTATCAGTGTAGCTGGGTTCAAGGCATGGCTCACTTCCAGTTGTATTTGTGGATTTTCACATAGCATGCTTTGGTATTTCAGCATTCGGGAATTGGTGAGCCAATGATTTGCTTTCTGTTCCATAAGGGCAAGTACCGCATGTGGCACGGTAACACGTAGATTCTGTCCTAAGGTGAGTTTATCTGCCTCACTCACTAATAATGCTGTGGCTGCGACTGCTCTTAAACATGGTGGCCATCCTTTGGCCACAGTATCCAATTGTTTCGATAAGTATGCTACGGGTCGCTCCCAATGTCCCAATTTCTGAGTCAACATGCCTAAAGCATTTCCTTGCATCTCATGCACAAATAGATGGAATGGCTTGTGGACATCTGGCAACCCGAGTGCTGGTGACGACATCAATTCTTCCTTCAGGGTTTTGAAAGCAGTGTCTTGTTTGGGTCCCCACTCGAGTGGTGACTTTTCTTCTCCCTTGGTAACTTCATATAGTGGTTTGGCAATCTGAGCAAAGTTGGGTATCCATATCCGGCAGTATCCAGCTGCTCCCAGAAAGGCTCTGACTTGCTTTCTGGTAGTTGGGGTTGGGATACTGCACACGGCTTCTTTTCTCTCGCGTCCCAATTGCCGGCTTCCTTTGGTTAGACGGAAGCCCAAGTATTTTACTTCCTTTTGGCATAGCTGTGCTTTTGCTCTGGAAACTTTGTATCCAGCTTCATCCAATAGTTGCAAGAGGTCAGTTGTGGCTTGTATACATTCACTTTCCGATGTGGCAGCTACCAGTAGGTCATCTACATATTGGAGGAGTACTCTTTTGTCAGGGGCCACTGGGTAGCTTGAAAGATCTTGGTTTAATGCAGCACTGAAAATGGTGGGCGAGTTCTTGAATCCTTGAGGTAATCGTGTCCAAGTGAGTTGGCCCCGTCTCCCTGAGACAGGGTCCTGCCATTCAAAGGCAAACAGCAATTGGCTAATTGGGGCTAATCTTATGCAAAAAAATGCATCTTTCAAGTCCAAAACAGTAAAGTGAGTAGCTTCAGTAGGGATCAATCCTAGGAGTGTGTAGGGATTTGGCACTACTGGATGTATGGTTTCGACTGCTTCATTCACTCTCCTTAAATCTTGCACCGGGCGGTAGTCACCTGTCCCAGGCTTCTTCACTGGCAGGAGAGGAGTGTTCCATGGCGACTGACAAACTTTGAGTAGGCCATACTCCAGTAGCCTTAGCAAGTGGCGATGAATGCCTTCAATTGCTGCTCTTGGAAGTGGGTATTGTTTGACGTGTACTGGCTGTGCACTAGGCTTGAGGTTCACAATTATCGGAGCTATATGTTTGGCCAGGCCTGGTGGATTGCCCTCTGCCCATACTCCAGGAGGGGCATCAATGCTTTTCAAAGTAGGTTCAAAATAGGTATCAATGATTGGCTCAGTACTTGGCTCGGTACTGTAATATCTCCATTCCTCTTCTCGTGGGACAGTAAGCAACATCAGTCCAGCAGGTTTTGACTGGGAATTTACTGTCATTTGCATCTCTCCTTTCTCAGTAAAGGATATTTGGGCCTGCAGTTTGGCTAGCATATCTCGTCCCAGTAATGGCACTGGGCACTCAGGCATGTAAAGGAATTGGTGCGTTATTTGCTGTCCTCCTAAATTACATATACGATTTTGAAGAAAAGACTTTGTGGCTTTAGCGCCAGTCGCTCCTACAATGGTGACTGCTCTTGTAGAAAGAGGGGCTATTTGTTTATCTACTACAGAATGTTCTGCTCCAGTATCAACCATAAAGTCCATGAATTGGTCTCCTATTTGTATACTGACCATAGGCTCCTGGAGACCTAAAGTGAATTCGGAGCCCGGTCTGTCCTAATCTGCCTCATCCAGATCATAGGCTGTGGCGGCTGCCACTCCCTGGATCGCCTCCGTGCGTTCACGTTGAGACTGTTCTTGATTGGTTCCTCTACGATTTTGGGGCCGGCCTCTCTCTCTCTCCCTCCAAGGGGCGTGTTCCCCTTCATCCTGAGAGGCTTCTTCGAGTCGCGGGCATGCACTTCTCCAATGTCCTTCCTCCCTGCAATAGGCGCATTGGTTCGCGCCTAATGGGGGCCGGTCATCTCCTCGGCCCCGCCCTCTTCCTCTGCTCCTTCGACTAGGGACACCTCCCCTTTTCTGTTCCACTATGGCCGCAGCCAAAAAATCTGCTTTCTTCTTCATCCTTCGATCACTTTCTCTCTGTCTTTCATTATCACGATTCACATACACTTTATGAGCGATTTCTAGTAACTGTGTTGCATTCATGCCCGCAAACCCTTCTAATTTCTGTAGCTTACATCTAATATCTGGTTGTGACTGGTTTACAAAAGCAGAATTCACCATGCATAAGCTTCCTGGTGCATCTGGGTCGTAGGGAGTGTACATCCTATACGCTTCAGTTAATCTTTCATAAAATACTGCAGGGCTCTCATCTATGCCCTGATTAACTTCGGTCACTTTAGAGAGATTCATGGCTTTCTGACCCCCCTTCCTCAGACCTTGCATGAGGCCTTGGCAGAACCGTGACAGGGCTCTGGATCCTAATTCAGTATTTGGATCCCATTTGGGGTCTTCTTTAGGGAATTCTTTCTGAGCTGCTTCGCGATTGTCTATTCCTGCTCTTTCAGCTCCGTCTGCTACAGGATTATCTGCTAGCCAGTCGATAGCTGCTCGCTTAATTCGTGTCCGCTCCTCAGTGGTAAATAAAGTAGACAGGAGCTGACGGCAATCTGCCCAAGTGGGTTGGTGAGTTTCCATAATTGTATGCATTAATTCTGTTAACTCTTGTGGCTTATTAGTGTAAGAAGCATAATGCATTTTCCAATTCAACAAATCAGCAGTGGAGAAAGGCACATATACTAAACTCAGGGGTCCCGCCACTATTTGGTCATGCTCATCTCGCACGGGCAGTCCCGGGACTTGCCGTAGTGGCAGCATTTTCTTAACAGAAGTTTTTCTGTAGCTTCACAGTAACTTTCTTAACAAGGGTTTCTTGTGCACAGTGCGTTTGGCCTGGGGCGCTTCGCTCGTTACAGATGAGCTTGCACTGGCAGCTGATACTACGCTATCCGTGTCGCCCTGAGAGGACTCTTCCTCTTCTTCTTCTTCTTCTGACTCAGCCTTTTCTTCAGTCTCGGCCGTGCCAGAATCCTCATTAAGAGGGGGGTCATCTACTTGCTCTTCCGGGTGTGACTCCGGAGTTGGGTCTCGCTGTCGCTGTGGGACTGCCGCAGGACGCAGGGGTACTTTTACAACTCCCGGGGTCTCAGGATCTACCAGAATAGGTTTCTGACTAGATTTCTCAGCTGTCCCTGCCTTTGGGGTCTGATCTGTCAATGCTAACAATATTCTGCACTGCTCTTCATAACAGCGCTTTGCCCAAGGGGGCGGATTCTCACAAATACTTAACCAAGAGTCTATATAGGGGTACTGGTCAGGGTGCGCTGCTCGCACCTTCTGATGAACTGATCGAATAATCCCTAGGCTAAACGTTCCATCTCGGGGCCACATGGGGTCTATAATGGGCCACTCCCTAGTACACAAAAGCTGCAATCGTGAGGCAGTCATTTTCACTCCATAATCTCCTGAATATCCTTTATTAAAATACTTGATCATACATTCTAACGGAGTGTGCCTAGTAGACTGCCACCCTTTACAGCTGCTATTATCTCCTGTTTGCTGTATGCTGCCTGCTGTTATTCTCTCTTCCCTGCAGATCTCCCGGTAACCTGCCTTCCCATACCTTACCTAGTTGCTGCCTGCGGACCCGCATCCCGGACGTGACGTGGACGCGTGCAACGCGTCCACGTCATTCTCCAGATCTCCCGGTACCTGCCTTCCCATACAGTACCTAGTTGCTGCCCGAGGTCCCGCCTCCCGGACGTGTCGTTGACGCGTGCAACGCGTCCACCTCATTCTCCAGGTACTAACCGGCATTTAAGGACTCCTTGTGCGGCGTTCAGTGGCCGCGGTGGCGTGCACCGTGTGTGCGTGCCGAAGGAGCGCGCCCAAGGAGCAGGACCTGCTCCTTGAGCGAGCTCCTTTGGGCGACGACTGGGGTGACCAGCACCGTAGGCCTCCCTGTACCCCCTCCCTTTGGCCGCACTCCCTTGCCCTGACTGTAGCATTGCTCCTGTTATTTGCTCTGAGCACCTATCCACGTGTGGACCCGTGTTCTACCCCAGCTCCTGCTAGTCTCAGCCCTACCCTGGTGAGTATGGCCGCTATTTCCCGTTATCTGGAGTCTCCGGCCGCTGCCGGCTGTTTTTCCCCCAGGTATTTCAACGCGTAACCTTGCTAATCTTCTTTACTGCCGCTCTCTTCCCATCCCTCTGAGCCCCGCCCTCCCTTCCTCCGTGTCTCCCTCTGTCACTTCCCTTCTCACATTTTCCTTGGCTCTCCTGAATTGTCGGTCTATCCGTTCCAAAACCCACCTTGTCCATGATCTTTTGACCCAACACTCCTTGGACGCGCTCTTCCTCACGGAGACCTGGCTTCGTGAGGGGGAGGACGCTCTTCTCAATCAATGCCTTCCCCCGGTTATTCAGCATTCCATACCCCCCGCCTTCGTCGCTCAGGGGTGGGGTGGCTTTAATCTATCGGTCCACCCTTTCCTTCTCTTTAGTCTCACCCTCCCCCGCCTATCCCGAATCCCTGCTAGTCCGTTCTAACTCACCTCTCCCAGTTTATTTTCTTCTTCTCTATGTTCCCCCGTCACTGCGTCCAGACCTTTGGGACTCCCTTCAGCTTACCCTTTCTGACTCTGTTCTCTTGTCCCCATATTTGGTTATCTTAGGAGACTTCAACGTTCACCTGGCCCCTCCGCTCCGCACCCGTGATAAGACCCTTACCTCTCTGTTTTCTGACCTGTCCCTCACACAACACGTAGATTGTCCTACCCATGCTTCTGGTCGAACATTGGACCTCGTTCTTACTCTGGACCCATCCACACGCACCCCATCTGCTATTCATTCCGTGCCGGTCCCCTGGTCTGATCACCATTGTCTTCTCTTCTCCTTTCCTTTCTCAGTTGCTACTCTACCGCCTTCTCTTTCGGACCCTACAATCTCGATTGTTCGGCGGCGCCTGACCCCCCATACCTTACGCTCTTTCCCTCCGGCTAGCTCACTCTTTCCTTCTGATTTTTGTACTTTATCTGTTGATCATCAGGCTCGCACCTGGTCTTCTACGCTTTCAGCTGCCCTTGATGACCTTGCCCCCCTTCGCACCACCTCACTTCGTCCCTCTACGCGGCATCCCTGGTACCACTCTGGACTCTTCCTTCTCCGCTCTCACGTCCGCCGAGCAGAACGCCTATGGCGGAAACGGCGTACTTCTGATTCTTTGTCTGCTTTTCGGCTTGCCCATCTTCTTACCGTTCCCAGATTACCTCTGCTAAACAATCTTATTTTTCCCAGCTCATCTCCACTTCTTCTAATTCCTCTCGCCGTCTCTTTCTTATTCTCAAGTCCCTTTCCTCTACCTCTTCCCTCCCCCCCCACTCTCCTCCTTCAGCCCCTAGTCCATCTACCCTTGCCTCCTTTTTCACGAACAAGGTCCTCTCCCTTCGTTCCTCTTTCCCAATCTGCCCCTCCCCGCTCTCTTCTCCCCCTGCCTCCCCCTCTGCCCTCTTCGCTGTTAACTCCCCACCCCCTCCTCTCACTTTTACCCACACTTGGCGGGTTTTTTCACCCGTTTCTGCTCCAGTAATACGCAATCTCATCTCTCCTCCGCTCATCAGACCACCTGCCTCCTCGACCCTTTTACCGTCTTCTTGGCTGTTGATCCCAGACCTTGCTCTCATGCCTTTTATACTATCCATCTTCAACACTAGCTTGTCCTCCGGTCTTTTCCCTTCTAATTGGAAACACTCCATAGTCCGCCCCATATACTGAAGAAGCCCACCCTCGATCCCGCCACCCCTGCAAACTGGCGACCTGTCACTAACCTTCCTTTCCTCTCAAAGATCCTTGAAAAGGTGGTGTTTTCCCAACTTGCCTCTCACGCTAGATTCCACACTCCCCTCCACCCCCGTCAATCCGGCTTCCGTGTGGGTCACAGCACCGAGACTATCCTCACAGCCCTCCTTTCTGAACTGCACTCAGCTCATGACCGCGGTGATTTCTCTATGGTGGTGTCTCTTGACCTTTCCTCCGCTTTCGACATGGTTCGATCACCGCACTCTTTTGGCTCGCTTATCTGATTGTGGGATTAGTGGGATTGTTCTGCAATGGTTTTCGTTCCTTTCTGCTGTCGTCTCGCTCTTTTACTGTCCACTCCTCTCACTCAGCCTCCGCCGCCATCCCCTTCCATCTGTGGTGTTCCCCAGGGCTCTATCTTTCTCGCCCCCCTTTCTTTTTAATGTTTTTTCTTGCCCCACTTGCCCTACTAATCCAACAGCCTGGCATCTCTCTTTCTATGTTTATGCAGCCGATATCTTGCTGGTTCACCATACTTCCTCCTCTGTCCCCGATCTTGTCCCACTCAATCACTGTCTGTCCCTCGGTGTCCTCATGGTTTGCCTCTAATTTTCTCCATGCCAACCCCTCTAAATCTTACGCCATCTGGTTTTCTTTTGGTCTCCCTTCTCCTAGCCTGGCCCCAGTTTATGTCTTCCTGCTCTATTCCATTGGTTTCTTCCTTGCGGTATCTGGGTATCACTCTGGATTCTTCCCTCTCCTTTTCACCAACATATTTAAGCTGTCATCCGCACCTTCCTTTTTTTACCTACGTAGGACTAGGGCTGTTCAATCTTCACTTCCTCCTTCTTCTATTATCACACTCGCCCTTTCCTTAGTTATGTCTCGGTTGGATTACTGCAATATCATCTATGCAGGTCTCCCCGCCTCCCAGTTACGGCCGTCTTCAAATCGTAAAGAATGCTGGGCCGCCAGCCTTATCACTGGTTCCCCAATCCGTTCCCACGTGTCTCCATGCCTTCTCGCCCTGACACTGGCTCCCAGTCAAGTTTCGCTCATCTTCAAGATTTCTTATTTCTCACGCACAAGGCCCTCCATTCAACACCCCTCAATATTTATTCAGACGCCATCCTTCTTCAGCCCTCTCCACGTCTTCTTCGCTCCGCTTTCGGTAACCGCCCTCTTTCTCCCTTCTCCCTCACAGGCTCACTTAGAATCTACCCGTCACTTTCTCTCACTCCGCTTTCTTTTTCCTGAGTCCGGCCCTTTGGAATTCACTCCCCCTGTCTCTGCACTTAGAACGTTTCCTACCCTCGTTTCAAAAATCTTCTTAAGACTCACCTCTTTTGCCAAGCCTTCGACCTTCCTCCTCCTGTCGACGGTGCTCTGTCCTCTGGTCGTGCCCTCCCCCCATGAACATCCCCCAGTAGTCCGTTCCCTCTCCCTCCCCTTTCTGCCCTCCCTCTACCTTGCCCACTTTGCCCTATCGGGCCCTTCCTTCTTTCTGTCTTTGTCTTATTACCTCTCTTTCCTGTCAGTTTTTTGGCGTTCCTTTCTAACTTTATTTTCGGTAGCCTATAATTTGTATTGTACACCGCCCTGACGCTCCGTCCTGGGCGGTTAATCAAGTTGTACGAATAAAGATAAAGATAAAGATAAAGGACCCCGCCCCTCCCATATCGATGTGTGCGCGCAACGACAAACAAAAGGGAAAAAGGAGGGCGGACCGTGGGTAAGGGGTCCTCACGGCCCTAGAAACATTTACGGGAAACAAATAACAAGACAAGACGACAGTCGCTTCCTCCTTTTTACGACCTGGACGCGGTCGCCCGGCCAGGAAATGGTTACTCAGGAGTCCGCCTTCACTTGGTCCGGTGCTGCAAGACTTCTTATTCACACTTCGTTCACACAATCATGCTAGCAACGTATCCCAAAACAGCCCCATCCTGTCTCTGCTGACTAGGCTTTATCAAATTCCAAAATCGAAATCAAAATAGACGATGGTTTCGCCCCCGCGCATACTCATGCAGGGTTAATCAGACCGTCTTGAGAGTTGATAATGCTCTCTTACCAAATAACAAATTCCAAAGTTTCAAACAACAGTTCTGCTCTGACTCAGCTGTCTTAGTCAAATCAAAACTATACTCACCGGATCCGGTTCCCGCTCCCAAGCAAGCGCATGAGTTGGACCTCAGACTCCCCCCACGGGTTCGAGGTGTTGGCTCGAACTGGGTCAGGCACCTGCCGAGGCCTGGCCCAACTCCCTCCGATGCAACTGGACCGGTGGCGCCTGGGAGCCGAGCCCACATCGGGAGGGCACGATCCCGTCAGGACCAAACCTGTAGAGGCGGAAGGTCGTGGTATATTGCCCTGTATACCCTCTATTACCATACTTCCTGGCCAACTCAACCAAGAATATGTAGCAGCAGACAACCCAATACTACCAGGAGTCTGTTCAGAAGGTCCAAATCATTTATTTGTGCACAAGACTCAAGCAGAAAATCACATTCAAAATGGCTGAGCAATGGTTTCTAGCAAAACAACAACTTTTATAGCTTTCTTTCCCATTCTAGACATAGGCAAACTTTTCATTGGTCCCGGTAACCCTTCTTAAACCTTCTATTGGTCGCGGTACCGTTACGTAGCTATCCAATGGGGACCTTGGTCTGAGCTCAGCACCTGGTTGCCCCCCTTTCATTCCCAATTACAATGGTTCAGTTCACCACTTCGATACTTTTCTCCTCCAAGTCCTATCCAGCTGGAATATGTGGGAAAGCAGGGCACTGTAACCTTTCTCTCAACAGAGTTAATTAATTCCATAGAAGCTGCACACATCTTATCAGTGTTAATTAAAATGGTTTACTGTTTTTCTCTAAGTTTCGTTTCTGCTCAGCTATGTTCATTTGAGCTGAATTCGGTTTCAGTTCTATGGAGACAATATTGGGGGGAAATTTCACTCCTCAGGGCCTAACCACAGGCTTTATTTACAGGTCAAGAGCTGCTTAGGCCTGCCTGCCTAGTTACATTCAGCGTTGATCATCGCCTCTTCGCCTACGCACAAAATACTTTATTTGATTGTGATATTTTTTTTGGAGGGCTATTAGTTAATTTGACGGCTGATCCTTTATGAATGAACCTTGTGAGTAGCTTTAATTCATGTAAATTTGGGGATTATTTTATCCTAAAGGGAGAAAATAGTCAGGACAACTTTTTGAGTAACTCTTTAAGAGAAGTTCTGCTTTAAAATAAATAAAGTTCCTGCTGACAGGCAGGGTCTGGAGGAGAAAGTCAGAACCGCATTGTTTAAAGGTGCTGGTACCCCACTAACTATATAACGGGACGTCAGTAAATAGAAAACATTGTTACGGCCATGAACGCAGATTTTTCAATCGCGGTTGCCGCATATGACCTCTGACATTGAAAATCTATGGTTAGACGGATGAGGCGAGTCGGGCCTTATGCCTCCGACATCGACAGCGATAGCACACCACTCAAATGAAAATCAGCCCGGGCAAGTGTAGTTTTAAAAATCCTGCTGAGTTAGCAAGGCCTAGGTCGGACTTGAACTCAGGAACATCACTGACCTTATAAGACTAAATGTCTGAGGGAAAGCCACCTAAAACACACTCTGTTCTATGGAAGCACTTCCAAGACCACATCAGAAAGAACTTTGAACAAATATCTACCATTATAACTGTACAATATGCCAAAAATGTATATAGTAAAGGTATTTTCTATGGATTCTGTTATTACAGTTAAGAACCCAAGAGTTCCTTAGGCTCTTCAGAGTTCATAGTGGAGGAAAAGGAAAAGAACGTTCTCATAGGGGGGGGGGGGGGGGGGGGGGGGGGGGGGGGAAGATACAAATTGTGTAGCTTTGAAAACGATTATTGGGCGTTTGTCTGTGAGTTGATTTGTTAAAAACGTATGTTTTTTTTGATGAAAAGAGTGAATTTGAAAAGTTAAACTTACTCTGGTAATTTTGAGGAACGGCCCGTAAAAGGGAATAAGAACGTTAAACTTATTGCTAGTAGTAAAATTGTAGCTATTGTAAATATATTTGTTACTGGCATTTTTCAATTGTTCTTTTTGGGCCCGCCAATTACCATTGCATGTACTTTTATTTATTTCCAT